>JANHFX010023838.1:134284-155866 GCA_027560015.1 Chloroceryle amazona
AAACAAAAAAAAAAAAAAACAAAAAAAAAAAAAAAAAAAAAAAAAAAAAAAAAAAAAAAAAAAAAAAAAAAAAAAAACCAGAAAACTTCAGGAACCCTGTACTGAATATTCAGAAAGGGTCATTATCACCTAAATCACAAGGTATTGCTTCTGTTCTGATCCTTAACTGGATTACTGAAACTAGAAAGTGATAAATAGCAAAACCCCATCTCCATTCTCCATTTGGATATTTTCAATTTGTACTGAAATTAATTAATTTTAAGATTTTCAATTAAGGTGGGGATTCACAGACTTCTGGGAGCTGTTCAGAGTGAACACATTGGGAATTTTATGTCCTCAAAATTAATATAAATCAAACTCAAAGCTTCTGCTCACCAAAATAACTTCAAATCAATCTTGTTAATAGTTGATTAGCCATACCAGCTAAACAGTTGTAACACAGTGCTAATTATTACACTGAAGAGCAGAGCTGACTGAAAGTGGAAATCAAAATTTATAGGATTTAAAGATGCAGTACATTGGTGAACCCCTTTGACCAGTACTCATTCATACACCCAGATTATATGACAAGTGGCTTATAAGAAACGATTTGAGTGTCAGAAATGTATCATGTGTTATCATGCTATGCTGTTTAATATGTTTATCACTCTTGTTACCTCAGGGCTCATTGTCTAAGGAAAGGAAAAAATGGCAATGGTGTATTTATGTAAATGCATCCTTCTCATGAAACTTCTCATCACACAAGACAAATTACAGTTTATGTTCAACTTGAGACATATGATAAAATATCAGAATATTTTACAGTTATGCAATTATTTTCACCTGGAAGAATCTAAAGGGAGGTGTGAAGTAGTGGAAGGCTCTGGGACAGGGTTTCTTTAAGTAAGTACATCCTATATTTCTGTAGAGTATTACCTCACATTTCAGAGTTCTATATTAATATTAAGTCTTGAAAAAAAAAAATTAAAACTTTACTGGTATGTTAATAGACTACATCTTCCAAATAGGTGCTAGATTTATATTTCTTCTTTTTATGAAATGCAAAAAGTCCTTTCAGATTCCTTCTGAGGTGAAAAGAATCAATGTTCATCTCTGAAAGTGTGAGAAATTATCCTTTATCTGTAAATAAAATATCTTTACATATTCTAGTGTGAAATTAATACATCACCACTACATAAAATGTATAATTCATAAACTGATACCCAGGCAGATGTAGCAGCCATGAAAACTGAGTCATCTGCAAATCATCAGCATATATCTGGAAAACAAGTGATGTCAACAATCCCATATATGTTGAATGTTGGGTCTTTTTAAGTAAAAATTTCACTGTGTCTACCTGTTACCTTTGCAATGTAAGATTTAAAAATGGAGATAATACTTATAAAATTACATACTTTTTTGAGAATAGCCAACAAAATAATTATTATGTATAAATAGGAAGCAAATGTTACAGACTCTAGAAAACA
Organism: Chloroceryle amazona; assembly: GCA_027560015.1. NCBI lineage: Eukaryota > Metazoa > Chordata > Aves > Coraciiformes > Cerylidae > Chloroceryle > Chloroceryle amazona. The sequence continues at coordinate 135,751 of JANHFX010023838.1, forward strand.
AACAGTTATATACCATGAAAATAATTATGACTCTATCTCTTGGAAAATAGTAGAGGCGTATACTGAAAATATTGTGTATCTCATAAGTGTTGCTGAGAGCAGAACTTGGGAAATCTACAGTGAACACTGTGATGAGACATAATATAAGCAGACCCTCAGAAATTCGCATTTACTTTTAGTCCTTCTTTGTTGTGGACCAGAATGTGAAAGGCAAAGAATCCTCCCCCTGCACATTATGGAGGTTATGTATCGTAGATAGGGTCATAAAGGGCAGATTGCAGGTGTGGGGAAAGAGTGAACTGTTGGACAGATACAAAGCAGCAGCAGGAGCAGCAATGTCGGCATTACACTCAAGTTTTCCAGGCTTCACCTGCATTGACAGTTTCATGGGTAGAGTGGGGGGAGCACTTTTTGTTTGCTGCCAGCTTATAACCTTAGCTTCTTTTCTGAAACTGCTGAAGTATGCTTTTTTTAGTGTCACACGGGTTGAGGGTTACTGTGTTGTGGGCACCTGCTAGATAGAAATTTGAGAACCATTGCTACCACACCCCAAATATATTTATTTGAATCAGCCTCATGCATTTGCAATACATCATTGTAGGAATTTTTATCCTATTATCCATTATCCATGTTCTGTACTGGAAATACTTAATTATGCATTGTGAAGAACTGTAAATTAAAAAAAAAAAAAAAGAAATTTTAAACAGAATAGAATCTTGATTATATGTTCTAGGGACTAGTGATGCTAAGGAATGCTACTGTTCTGGACAAGCTGTCAAAAAAATAAGATCCTTCATGAATTCCACTTATTGGTTAAGATTCCTCAGTATTATAACCTTTCCTCAGATTTTACAGAACTTCATCTCTAATATTAAAATATTTATTCTCTCATATTCCCTCATTTTCTCTCACCCCCTATAAGCTTTTCTAATGATCTATTTAGATTTGCGTAACTCCCCTAATCCTCGGAGTAGTTAAGTTATCCTCAAGTCCTTGTTATTCACGGAAAGTGCTTCCCTCTGACAATGAGACTGAATGATCGGTATCCACAACTCTTAAGAGCTGGAAGGATGGAAGCAGAATTTAAACTTGGCTTTGGGACCAACCCCAAAAGAGAACGTGTTATGTCTTCAGGCCCTATAGCTCCTCAGTGAAAACCTCCCAGGGCAGAATCTGGAAAACTTGTAACCAGAAACAATCAGACTTAAGTGGCACAGCCACAACGTGCAATATTTAAGTTAAAATGCAGTCAGAAGGGTTCTTTCTTCTGGACAGATGCACAATCTTGCTGTGAGGATGGCTGAAGCCATGGAACATATGACACGCACGGCAGAAGAAAAAGATGTACCATATGAATTTGTAGTTTAGCTTAATTGTCAGTAATTTAAACAATGCAGAGCTAGATACCCTGAATACAATTTTATAAACAAACAAATCATATCCAAAACAAGCTACTCTGTACAACGTATGCACCTGAAGAAGGAACTGAGTGGATCTGAGAGAGAGTGTGCAATACGTGCTCAGTGTCTGATGTAATGGATATCACAGCCACAGACTGACAATGAGGGAACAAAAATGTCTTGTGTGTGTCATGGCTGGAGCACCAGAGTACAGAGATCGCAGCAGGAAAAGTCAGTGCAAAATGCCTCTTGGTTTTGTAGCTCTTTACAAAGATCTCTTTCACATTTCAGCTCAGTGCCAATGGCCTCACATAACCATTCAAAATACAGCCTGAAAGGCAATTGACTTTGTTGACTGACCCTCAGAGTGTTCCCCCAAAGCATTCCTACTCATCGTTAAAAGAAAAAGCTGACGCGATTTGCAGCATCTTCACAGAAGCCGCAGGAGACAGATGCCTCATTCTCCTCTCAATCACCTAAGGCTGTATCCAGAAAAACCCTTCTCACACCCATTGCGCCTGATCCCGCTTTGCACGCCAGCTGCCAGTCACTGTCCTCATGCCTTCAAGCAGCCCCGGAGCCTGTTACCCAGTCCCTGGAAAGCAGCTTTGCTTGCAGATTTACATCACCCCAGGAAACGGGACATTTCCGCTGCGCCCTGAAAGCGCTGTGGTCCAGAGCTGGCAGCGCAGACTCTCTACGCATTGACAAACCACGGGAGGTGAGGTCTCGACAGGAATTTCAGCAGAAGTTGGGTGGCTTCAGAGTACTTGGGGCATAAAAGAGCCTTTATGCCACCTTCACGCGCAGCCACAAAAGAGGATCTGGATATTTGCACGGGACTGAAACATAAAAAGAATGTTTTAGAAGGATGCAAGTGCAAAGAGCATTTTATACTGGCTTGTCCTGTTCTCCCTGCTGTGATCTCCACACGTTGGCATGCTGGCCGTGACAGATGCAAAGCGTTTTTTGTACCTTCATTCTTTAACACTCAGTGATGGCACACACTACAAGAAACACTGTGAATGTATTATCAATTACACTCAAATATCCAACTATTCCTCAGAGCAAACAGATGTCCCACAAACTTGTCATTGCATGTGGCAGGATGGCTTTGCAAAGAAAGTAGTTTAGTTGCTTTTACTGATATTAAATAAAGAATTGGCAGTAGAAGCTCCACGTAAGTTTTGAGGAATAAACAGGAATAGGTACCTTTGGGTAAAAATAATTTACAAGGCATCTTTAATATCTTTAATAAAAAGATTTATATGTAGTTTAATACTTTTCCATTTTTTTAATATCTATACAAGATCAGGTGCTGACCAGGTCTTGAAGTCTTAATCCCAAGAAACAAAGAGATAAATATGCAAGAAGTTGAATTGATATACAGCTTTACTCTTAAAAAAAGGACCAAAAAAAAAAAAAGACAGAACCTCTTGGACTCTAGCTGCTGCTTGTTCAAGCAACCAGGTCATAGTAAGTCCTTTACATACTTTTGTCTTAAAAGACATTAGAAATACTTTTGCCCCTACACCTCTTGCAGGAAAGCTGTTCCAGAATTTAAGTACGACATCTAAAAATGTCCTTCTAGTTTCTGAGTTTAACTGTATTCATGATTGCTTTATACTCTTTTGTCCTTTTGCCAGAATTGCTCTTTAGCTTCAGCACTTCTTTTGCTTCCTCAGTCATTTCCCATACATGATCTTGCAACTTAATAGTCTCCAAATGCGTGACCTTGCACCACATAGCAGTGAATTTCATTTGATTTGGACTACTCCAGGATCTAAGTTCATCCAGTTCTTCCCATCTGACAGGCTGCTGTTATTCAGAGTTCTGTGATCTGTATATTTTATGAGTACACATCTCTTTTCAGGACAATAATACTAATAAAAATAACAAAAAAAGATTAGTCAGAGGACCTGTCCTTAAAAATTGTCCTGTAACCTCTCCCTTCAACTGAAACTTTCCAGTGTTTCCTGTAGTTCTCAGACCTTTACATCATCCTTTACTTGCTTTGCGACTTTCTTTCTAATGAGCATTATCTCTAATTTCCCTAAGAGATGCCAAATCACATACACCGATACTGTCCAGCTAGAGGACCCCAAATGCATTTTGTTACATAGAAAATAAGTGATCTTACCAAAGATGTCCCCATGGATTTATCCTCAATGTATTCCATCAAATCAGTGCTGAGCAGTGGCCAAAAAGACAAGTTGCTGAAAGATTGTTTGCAAAAATGCCAGGTGCTATATTTTTTGTTCAGCCCAGTTCACCCTCATTGCTCATAATGCAAACCTCTATTAGTGGCACATGTGACATCATTGCAAATGTTTGCCACTGCTGAGCTAAATCAAATTCCAGTAACCCTTTTTAGCTCCACAGCTACCCAGGGGCAGAGGACCTCTCCATCTTCCCTGTCTTTAAGTTCACATTGTATCAAGACGCAGCATATGCTGTAGTAGTTAGAAAAATGCATTTTAACAGTAAGCTCCAAAAAGAACAGGAAGTTCAGTCAGGGAAGGGACAAAGTGAAAATGTGATCTCCTTTTCCATGTTCATAACGATATTCATGAAGAATTGAGCCAATAAACACAGAGTTTCACATCAACACAGTGTCCATGGTGTGCAGGACTCCCATGAACAGTTATCTCCTAACTATGCCAGTTTGATTTGTCCTAGGTACCATTGTTTCTTCAAGATAAATCTTCTTGGGAAGAATTTGGAAATAAAGATGAATCAGGTAATAATGAAATGTAGTATTACTGTATACAATGATTGGCATCTCAAATTATTCTACTCTATGGCACAGCCCCATGAGCCAAGAAGATGCTCCATCTCTAAAATCACTCTGGTCTGTATCCCAAGCTTCTGTACATGACAGAAGTAACAACAACAGAAGTAACACAATAGAAGTTGAAGAGACTGAAAAACTTTTCCTATTTTAGCAGTTTCCTAAAGGCTATTTTGTCTACAGTTACCATGTGATTGGCTCTATTCATAACATCTAAAGATGAATGCATACAAACTATATTACCAGAGTTCTGCTAAAACTCTTTGAAAGCTCAAATCATCAGTGCACAAAAGCAAGGTACACTTTGACCTTAGCAATGCATACTGGTAAAGAAGTAAATAACTGTACCTGTTCACAAACTATCCTCTATGAGGATAGCTACTGCTCCAGAGGTAACCTACAGCATGCAGTTCATTAATTTAAAATGAAAGTTAGAGTCATTCAAGTTATGCTACTTTTTTTTTTTTCTTTAAGAGAAATCAGTCATATATAATTCATGCTTTGGAAGGGAGCAATGTGTTTATGTAACATTGCCTATTATAAAATCTCTGCAAGTGAGCATATAAACTTATAAAAAGTGTGTCATTCATTTTGGTTGGTTTGGGTTTCATGCTCTCCTCATTAGAAATGTATAGAACCATTTATTTTAACTTGGCTCTCTGAACTCTAACCCTAACCCTAACAGAAGCTTGGGGTTGACACCCCAGTGCTATGGGTGACCCATGTGAGAAAGGAAGGTGTGGAAGCAACAGTGTTAGTGCAGTGCCTTGCTTCCCTTGTCATGCTTTTTAACTTGTTTAAAACAAATCTAGTAAGAATTTATCTAAGACATGGCCCCTGTCCTTTCCAGAGATGACTGTATTTGAAAGATGAACACAACTTTAATCTTACCCATGTTGGGGTTTTGGATTACCAATCTCTCAGGCATAACACAGTAAATAAAAGAAAAAGAAGAGTTTTAGGAAAACCAAAGCTGTCTGAGGTACAGGATAAATTACAAGAGATGTAGAAATACGAAAAAATTATAAAAGAAAAAGTAAAGATAATTGTGGGGTTTGTTTTAAGGGAGTCTCAAGAGACTGAGGAAGTTGAGGTTGTAGAGAATTTAAGGCACAAATCTGCATAAATTCTGTCTTTGTGAAGACTTCAGTTCACATAACAATTTCATAAAGACAAACTGGAGAACAGCGTATGGAATCTAGTGCTTCAGCCCAAACGAAATAACTGAAAATTGCAGGTGCTTTTCATTCCTTGAAATCTGTATTTGTAGGTTTATCTGCATTCCAAATGTGCAGATTTTTATTTGAAAGGACTTGTATTTCTGCAAAAAAACCCCATAGTTTAAAAATATTAATTTAAGAGATTTCACAACATGCATTTTTTTGTGCTGCATACTGTGAGAAACCTTAAACCCTAACAATGTGAACAATAAATGAATAAAAAAACAGTATCAAAACACTAAACAAACACTGACAATTTAAATAAGAAACATCAAACTATATAATGATTTCTTTCTATTTTTTTTCAGTAAAAATAAAATTACAAGTGGAAAGAAAGAAAAAGAAAAAAACAAACAAACCAAAACCCACAGTAATCAGAACGAATAAAGGCTCTGTTCATTCTGTCTCAGAACAAAAGAACCCAGGAAATGTCAGAATAGAACATTTTGACCCATCACAACTAATATCTTGCCTTCTAATACTTCATGATACTTGAGAGGAAATACTCTGGCCTTCTCCTTCATTGTATAACCTGTGGGATGGAGAGATGAAGAAATTCTTCTCTGTGTCCAGACAGCTGTACATTTTAACCCTGAATTATAAGGATGCTTGTGAAATTGCAATCCTTATTCTTGTCTATGCAACTTACTAAAACATTTTAGACATAACTATCTGCCTTAAGAATGTTGCTATAGTAGCAAACTACAGTGGTTAAAATTTTATTGTATACACATACATCACAATCAACTGATAAAGGCCATTGGTTTATTTCAGAGGTTAAATCCTCTGCAGTACTGAGACTAGTGTGGAGATGGTTTCATTCTGAGAACAGCATGAAGATGGTTTCATTCCAGACTGAGAAGACTATCATCTGATTTACAATAGGTAACGTGCTGAGTACATAATATAGAAAATGTAGAATAATTTCTAAAGAAATCATTGGCAACTTAGTTGTATTATAAAAATCAATAGTTTATCATTTAATGGCATTACTGGACAGAGAAGAGTATCTATGCTATTTAAGGTTCCCACTGGTCATCCAGAGGCTGTTCTTCCTTAACCCTTTTCAAAAATTCTCTGAATCAAAGAAGCATGAACAAACCATAAAGGACCTTAGACAAAATCTCCTTCTAGAATGTAAAGCTGAAAGAAAACAACCAGTAGATCAGTATAGTTTGGGGCATTTGAAGACTATGATTACTGTAAAGCACCATAGCAGGTACAAAGAGAACTTTTTTCACTTGAATATAACTTGCCAAACTTAAGCACAGATTGCTTCAGCACTCTATCAAACCATGGCAGGTTTTCACTTTTCCTGTACTGCTTTCATTGCTAATATGTAACTTTAACAAAGTACTCAGAAGGAGTGAAGGGCGTTAGCACATACGCTGCATAAAGCTGGTGGGTCTTTGAGTTAATGAAATTTACTGCCTTTGTTCAGATATTGTCACATCTACTTTATCTGTAAAAAGATACTTGTTGTCTCATATTAAACAAAAGCAAAAAAGAGGAACAAATTAATACTCTTTATATCTCTGTGCTGGTTGTCTTTCTTCATCCAAGAATACTGGCTAACTATCTAGGCATTCTCATTAAATACATCTTCATGGTTTTCAGGGTTTAAATGCCTTCTCTGAACTGAAATTTGGCCAAGTGATCACACGGGTGGATTCCTATAAAGCCTGACAAGATATAAGTAGCCAATTTTCCAGTTTCCAGTATTACTGTCTGAACACTCAATGCTTTCTGGAGTGCTGCAGCACATTTATTTCACAGAAAGAATAAGATTTTTTTCATGCTTCATGAACAGAATTAGTCTGGTGATAGCAGGATACTAATGTCTGCTTTTATCTCAGCACTCTCCAACGTGGTGTAAAGCAAAGACAGATGCAGAAGGAATGTCTCTGCAGCTTTCCCATCCCTACTGCAGCTACATCCATCCCCTTAACATTCACTTTGACCGTGGCCCTCCCTAGAGTTCCCTTACAAGTTTGAGCAATAAGACTGCAATAGCATTGAGGGGAAATTTGGCAGAAGTCTCATCTTGGAAGTACACACCACAGAAATCAGCCCAGCTATGTTTTTTTGTAACTGTCCACAATTCTCAAATAAGGATTCTTACAGAATCTGTACTGACGAAGTATTTGTGGGTCTTAGGAAAAGAGGTTGTGAACTGATTCTCAATTTTAACATATTTACCTATGAACTGTCCTCCAAATTGCTGTGTTTTCTTAATCAAAGGTGTTACTCCATCCTTCTGAAAGAAGAACCTTAAATTGATAATGGAAAGATTACACGCATCTCTCAGAGAAAGTATTCTATTGTAGAAGATCAAAAACAGACAGCCAGGATAACTAACCAATTCCACTATTTCATTTATTTGAACAGAATTTGCATCAGACCAAGGTACAAATAAAAAAGATGAAATTCCGAGTTTATGTACATGGCTGAAGGAGGAAGCATTCTGCTGGAATGTTTTCACAGATTCACAAATGGGAGTGGCTACAATGATGACCATGCAGTTAAATTACATTGAATGATGTAATCTTGGCAAACACACTCATAGGAAGGTCACTGGCTGAGGAGAAATGCTCAAAAGAAATGCAGATTGGCCTGGCACTGGGGCAAATATGCCTCAGCTCCATGGCAGCTGTTACCAAGTGGAGGCTAAGCAGGCAGCAAGGCACACCATGTCTCCCTTCCCAGGAAGTCAAGAATGGCAAGAAGGATCTACATAAAATGTCATAGGATGCCTGGGTGTCTTCTTTCTTAGCTTAACTAGTGTTTATAATTTATAAAGCTCTCAAAAGGTAACACGGTATTTTATGAAACACGGTACGAACAAGAGATTTCCAGACTACATAAACTGACAGTCTAAAAAGGCATAAACCAAAACAATTCAGAACAATACAATACAGAACAGACTGGCAAGTGGTCATTAGGACTGAAGTGGAGCTTTGACCAGGAGGGAAGAGAGGGCACTTGCCGTACATCAGCTGACATGCTGCTCCAAGTGTGAGCAAAGATATGCAATAAGGCAAAGTCAGGAATGGATAAAGGAAATTACAGCCCTATTCCTACAGATATAAACCCAAGTTATCTCACTAGGGGTCCTTTAAAAATGTCTGGATTTAATATCACATGTGAAATACCTAGTAAACATTGAATACATTCCTAAATTCAAGTATCTAGTAAACACTGAATGCTCTCCTAAATTAAATCAATTCAGTTCTCAGCATGATGCTACTAACTTCTTGGTATTTTAATTTAAGATAGTAGACATAACCACACCTTGTGCTTAGAGTATTTATGAAAAGAAGGGATGTTCATGTGTTCCTATTTCCTACTCCAAGATACAGTAAAACCCTCTTCACTGAAATACATTGTAACATTGTAAAGGGTTAAGTTCAGAAGCTAAATTGTATTAGAAGATAAACATATGTGAGTTCCCAATGTTCCCCAAATTACTACCCAAGCATTGTTGAACACTCATCATACCTCTCCAGGGCTTTAGTACACGTACACTACACAGCAGCCAAAAATGTTTAGCCAAAGAAAAACACATAAGCTAGCAGCTCTGGTACCAACAGCAACTGATCTACAGACATAACCTTGAAGAAGTCAGTATAAAAAGCATCTTGATTGTCTGATCATTACTTTTACAGTGTTTCCCACATTATCATAATTCCAAACCAGACCTTGGAAGTACAATGGGCTCAGGCCATAGATGGGCCAAATTTAACAACAGAGCATTCCTTGCTAGCTTTACATTACCTGCAATTTTTGAGTCATAGTGTCGACAACAAATGATAGGGGTTTTTTTTTCTGTAATACAGAAAGGAACTGAGGAAAAATATTTCCCCTCTCAGCATGTCTAAAAACAGTTTTCTCCAGCAGCTGGCAAAGGTAGGACTTATGCAGCTCAGTTTTGCCTTGAGCAGGCAGGTGGCTGCTTCCACATGTTACACTCACAGCTGGCTGCTTCATATACCTTTATAACTTCAGGCTATTCAGCCTGAATCTCAGTTTTTAACTGGAATTTCTTAACTCTTCAGGCCTTAGCATAACTCCTATGACAAAGGATTCAGGCTTTTTAGATAGAGTTATGTGTAACAAATTTCATGACTTCAGGTTAAACTGTATATCATGAACTTCATAGTTTCTGTTGGCTACAGAACTCCCAACAGGTTTTAACCTTTCCTGTGCTATCTTCACCTCTCTTTTGTCCTTGTTCTATTAACTGCTTTATTTAATAAACTGTAGCTCAGTTTTAGTATTATTGTTTTCCTTATCACCAGTACCCAAGAACTCTAATCAGTGTAATCCACTGTATGATAAAACTACACAGGGATGTGATTTCTTTGAAAATCCCAAGGTAAAATGAGAAAGTTAAATAAATCTTATAATTGATTTAACTCATTCCCTTCCTTGGAAATAACAGCACCTTTCAGGAGGACAGAAGGTCAGCTGGGTGATGGTGGGCAAGGACAAGGCAGGAGCCATCGATGGGTCAGCACTAGCACACTGTGATCAGTTACAGAGTTCTTAGTAATTGTTCTCTGCAGAAACATTAAGATGCACATTGAGGAACATAAAAATATTCAATTATTTTCTTGTGAAAAGGCTACAAATTTTCACAAATAAATAATCATAAGTGTTATCACTTCAAGGAAAGATCTTTGGCTAAGATTTCTTTGTAAAAACAAGGATCAAATTGGTTTCCTGTGACCTTCTTCCTAGAGGTTTTTGAAGCCATCGGGAGGTGTTTACTTATTCTTGACAGGGATGTTAAACTAATGGGGCTGTCCTTCTCATTTCCTTCTCCTTGAGAAAAATGCCAGACCTGCAAGTCCATTCTAATACCGTAGAAATCAAGGACTTTGATGTAGCTGCTCTGGCTCATAACTTCCTACATCCTTCTCAAAAAAACACTTTAAACAATGAAGCCTTGAAGGATAAATGGCAAATGTGTTTAATGGTTGAGTTCTTGACGACATTTGCACTTGAAACACCTCCAGACGCCCTGGGTGACACCGTGCCATTTCCCGTGGCCACCCTCAACCTCTGGTGGACCCCAGGGGCGCCTTGTGCGGGGCCAGCAGAGCCTTCCGTGCCAGCTTTGGCCGGTGTTAGTCACTCAGAGAGGTGTAGGGAGGCCCGCGGGCAGCCCAGCCACGCCCGGAAAAATTCACGGAGCAGAGCACAACTCCGGGCAGGTAACGGCCGCCCGCCATGATTGATAGGCGGTGTCACGCCCCTTGCGCCGCCATTTTAAACGGTTCTCACCGGCACCCTCCCCCCTTTGTTTCCCCGCCGCACGTTGAGCCCCGGGCCCGCCCTTCCGTAGGTGCGGCCTCGTCCAGGTGGGACCGAGCGTGAGCTCCCTGGGCTGAGCGGCCCCGATCCCTTGCGGCGAGCTGTGGGAACGGGACGTGCAGGGGTGGGAGAGCCCCAGCGGCGGAGGGACGGGGAGCCGGCCCGGCGCTGGGAGACGGGTCTGCGGCGATGTTGCTGCTTGAATCGTGAGCCATGTGTCAAAATGCTTTATGAGCGAATTTTTATAAAAGTTAAAAGCTTGATTGTTGTATATTTTTATTATTATTAATTCTGCGAGTTGTGTGTACAGGCTGTCTGTGCTGCTGTTCACATAGGAACGCCAGTAGACGTGGTATAGTTTATTAATGGCCTTTCTGCCCATTTATTATGTTAACTTGTGTTTTGAGAAAATATATAGCAGTGTTACAAACTTGGCTTTAAATATTCAATATGTGGAATTCATTTGTCTGAAGATACTAAAACCCTTCACCGGTGATAAACTGCTTTCTCTGGTGTGTCCCAGCCTACCATAAATCAGCAGCACTGGCTTTGGGCCCATGATGGTGAGTTATAGGTATTAACGGTCTTGGGTCTAAGCCTCTTTCCTGCCAAAAAGAGTGTGTGTGTGTCATTTTTTAATGCAAAATTAGTAGTAGGTGCAAATTCAGTTTATTTTTCTTCACGCTTTTGACTTTGGAATAGAAAAGCTTAGATAAACACAGCTTTTTCCAACACTAAAATGTTGGTCAGAAAAACATGTTGATGTCAGTAGTCCCGTTAAAGTCAAGGGACTAATCATGACTATGAAGGATTTTAGGACTCTGTGAGCCTCTTCATCCCTGTCTCCCTTGGGGTTAGAATAGTGCTTAGTATTAAGTAATATAAAGAAGCATGAAGGTCTATTTGTATTTACTGTTTGTGAAATACTCTTTTGCTTGTAACTTACTAGGAACCAGTTGTTCAAATAGGAGAGCTAAATAAACACAAAATATTATTAAAATATTTGAATGTAAAACATTTTAGTTTGCTCATGAAATAGATTTAAGCCAAAGATGTCATAGGTCAGAGATACTTTTGCAGGGTTCCAAGTGGCTTGTGTGAATGAAGGATTAGAGGGCCCTTTGGCTGGCTGCTACTTTATTTTCAGTGTAGGAAAATTGTGAAACTAACGATCGAAGTCAGTGCACAAATCAAGACCTCACAAGGTAAATCCGGATAGGCATCTAATCTTACAAAGATAAATATCTTCCATTGTCGCTTAACTTTATAAACTATATTCATGATAGTTTGTCATTGACTGACACTTTAAGCATCGCTTTCCAGTTGGACAGATGTACTAAAGTATATGGTTCAGGGCAATAAAAAATAACTTTGGTCTGTTACTGAAAAATGAGAGAACTGCTATTTTATGGCATTCTATAAAAATGTCGTAAAGTATCTATTTATTTGACAAATATGCAAAAAATTGAGTACTTATATTTCAAGATGCTGTTGATTTTTTGAATGTGGTCTCTCTGGATTTTAAGCACTTTTGATTTTTAGAATTTCTGGAGAGACCAGGAGGATGAAACATGGAGAGGGGAAAAATATTGCAGCTATCAGTTTTGCAGACGATTCTCTTTTGGGTTTAGTCATAGGTTGCTATGACTACAGACAATAATACACAATGCATGATGAAAGCACCTCAATATTATCTCATTAATTACATCACAAGTATGTCATTCACTTTAATGTTTTTAGTAGCTACTAATCTTAGTAGCAAAGGTAATGTCTAGTGTTCATTTGTAGTAACTTAGGGGAAATTGGGAAGTCACAAGAAAGCAATATATGAGCAAAAATGTATTGCAATGTCACCTGTCAGTTTGCTTTCCATAATGGCAAAAGATACTGCTTTTCACTGATGTGCTTACAGTAATCAACTCTGTAGCATGAATGAATTCTCCCAACACAAATGTTTACAAACTTCGGGGTCATTTGCCTTTCACTAAAGTTAAGAAGAGCCCTCTTGTTATCAATTTGATAGTGACAAGGGCGATCAATTTTCTGAGTCTGTATAATAATATATGCTGCAAACTAGTAAACAGCCCAGCTTGCCCATACATATATTCGTTTAAAAGACAACTGGATAGGTGAATTCTAAGCCGTATTGTAAGAGTGAACTTCATTTAACACTTTGAAAGAGATTTCTAGTAATGATAAGAGATTTCTAGTCCTTCAGTAAGTCTTCGTCATTCCATATTTATTTTATGTTTTTTATTTCTTCATGTATATCCCTACCCTTCTGTGATTCAGTAATCTGCAGTGGCAGTATTATAGTAAAATGGTCAAAATAGTACTTACAGTTTTTGATAAACCTGTTGTATATGCTATGGTTTCTAAATTTCATTTTCCTTAATCAAAAGCTTAAAATTAACTAATGTTTCTGGCAACAGCATGGGATAACTTTCAAATATCTGGGTTTTTTTCCATTTTTGTTTTATTTACAGACAACTTTAAGTCTTAAAAATAATTGCTGCTGAATAAATTAATTGTGATTAATCCTGAATATATTTCATCATGTTTTCCTAAATGAATGATTATCTATTTTTAAAAATAGAATGCTGCTCTAATCCTTTAAATGTGTACATTCTTTATGCACACGTGTATTGGCAACAAATTTCTAGTTCATGTGGAGTTCTATCTTTTTTTATAAAATTTTTAAGACTTTTGGTCACTTCCGCATGGTAAGAGCTAAACTGTTCTTTGAGAAGCTATATTTATGTTCTCCTGGTCACCATATTGTTCGTGTCTGGTAGGAAAATGGCTTCAGGCCCAAAAAAACCCCAATCAGTAATTAAAAATAATTTAATTCTTTAAGTGGGCTGTGCCTGAACTGAAGCAATGAACACAAACAAAGTATATAAAATAAATACACAGCCTTCTGAGAGGATTTTTCTGTGAGTTGATGAGCACTTTCAGTTTTCCCAGTGAAGGTGCATATTGTCTTTTTGTGACTGGTTCTGCCTGCCTTTGGAGATTGACAGCTACCTTTTATGATCAGAATCCCTTCACTTTCTGTTGACTTCAGGTGAAACCACAGACACTCAGCATGATCAAAGAGGGATGTGGGAGGCTTCCGTGGGAGGCTTCCAGCATCAGTCCCTTCACTTTCTACTGTTCTGATTCTCCAGCTGCAGACATCTCTTAATTCATATTGACTTTTATCAGTCCTCAAATAACTGAAGTGCTTGGTTTGAATTTTATGCTAATCACCCTCAAAGAAGAATGCTGAATGTGAAAGAAGATAATTTGTCTCAGAAGTCTTTGCCAAATATCTCTTGATGAAGTGGTTTCTATTCCAGCTGTTCCATGTGTTTCTCTTTTTCTATATTAAATGTTAATCTTCTCTTTAGTGGAGTCTGATGTTTTCCACTGGGCACTTGATAACAAACAGTAATAAAAAGGTCTGTATTAAAGATGATTTTCAAGCATGTTTAAAGCATGAAAAAGACGTCGTTTTTAAAAATGACTGACAGACAGTTACAAGTTTTACTTGGAATATAAGGAAAGGCAACCTGAGTACTGGATGCATGAAGAGAACATTTTCCAAGACTGTATCAATATTAATATTTTTTTATATTAGTATTTTTTTGGGTAGCACTCTGATGCAGTTGATTTACATTCTGTACTAATGAAAAGTATTTTGTAATAGTATTAATATATTGTAAAATATCCTTGGAATTTCATTGTAGGATTTTTTTCATGTCAAATCCTATATAAAGCTTTTTGTGTTGTGTTTTGTTTGTTTTTTTTCAGCATAGCCTGTAAGTGTCTTTACTGACTGAGAAGCTGAAGTTATTTTCTTTGCCTGTGAAAGCTGGAAAATGTTCAAAAATCAGTATCAGGTAAACCAAATCATTTTATTTTTCATCCTCTTTCATTTCACCTCTGAGAGAGCTCAGTTAAAATGGCTTATTCTGGGTGGCAAAAAGTCCAGATACAGTAATGATTTGGAATGGTTCATTATTCGGTGTTTCTATAGAAATGTTATGAAACAGTGCATAGCTGCTGATGCTGTCACGTCTGGAATGAACACCAGTGGGGTGGTGCCAATGGCTTTTTGACTGTCTTTACCCTTGCGGGCCAGGGAGGGCACACTGTTTGCTTCCACCCAGTTATGGAAGCAAGCACAGCTTTTTAAGTTATAGTCAGAAAATGGGGTTGGTTTATTCTCTTGGTGCAGCACAGGGCTGTGGAAACACTAATCACATTATTCACAAATCTTATTATCCCTTTTACTGTTTTATGGCCTTCCTTTTCACCACACCTTGGCTCCCTTTCTCTGTACCAGTCCCCTCCTAAGAGTAACCCACCCCTAATTACTTCCCCCACACACACTGGTCCCACATGCAAAATATGTACCCAAAATTGGTATTTCTCATGCTGTTACCTAGGCTATCTCAGTTTTATATGGTATTTCTGATGCCATTATCTAGGTGCTATTGGCTTTACAGGATTGTGCTCCCCAAAGTTGCCCCATACTCCCCTCCAACTGATTGTGGAGTTCGACAGTTCCTTGCTTAACTTCTTTGGCTACCCATGAGATCCAGCCATCCTCCACAGCACTATGTGATTTTGTCAGCTTCTTGCATTAGTGTTTGTTCAGCATTTTCTCATGTCATGTCTAGTTGTTGTCTATGTCCAGTTTGTTTAACCTCAAATTACGGCCTAATCAAGTGCTACAGTATAAACAAAATGTATTTGTAAATATGGGAGAAAAAGCCATTTGTTTAAGATTTTTTACAAGCACATACAACTTGTCAGGTAAGAATTAACTTCCCGAGAGCTTGATCCTGTAGTCCTTAAATATGTCAGATAACTTTCAAATTGATAATAAGCCATGTTCTTTATTTTTTGAAATCCATTATAAAGTTATAAAATATTTTACATGTGGTTTCTGGAATGCAATTTTGAATCTCCTTAGAATTCAGGAAATGTAGTCACTAGGGTTAGCCATGTAACTGGAAGCTGCCAGGTGTGGGTGGGCAGAGGAAAGTATCTAATTCATATATGGTGCAGTGTTCTCTGAAAGTATAATCTGAAGAGCGTTTATTTTGCTGGCAAGACTGCTTTCCCCTTTTGCTCATTCTGACTTGTGTCCAATTGTTTGGGCAGCTGAGCATAAAGAGAACTGGGGAGTTTGCAGTCAACCAAGAATGAGAAGGGAGTGGCAGAGTCATAATGATTGATTAGGTCAACCACGCTGCTGAAAAAATGCTTAGCAAACTGTAGACTGACTACATTGGATGTCACATTTTTTGTGACATGAAATAGGAAAAATACCGAAGCAAATAATTCCCTAAGCAGTAGTGCTAAAGCCTACCCCCACGAGAGCCTGTAGTTAAATTGTTTGATGCCTAACAGGAAACATGCTCTAAGTACTTTTCTAACCTGTTTGGTCAAATCAGTCTGGGATTTGCTACCTGGTAGAAAAGTTACTGAGAAAATGTCTTTCACGTTCTCAGACAGAGACAAACATATTCACATATGGAGACAGATTGTTTAAACTTCATTTCCATAGGAAATCAGACAAAACATCCAATCTGCAACAGGTTTTTTTTAGCAGCCTTTTAAAACTAGCTTTACTTGGTGAGTTGTAGAAATTAACTTTATCCAAATATAAATTACTAATTTCCTGCATGGTTTTAGAATTTTTACAATAATTTTGGTTTTTAGAGAAAGACGTTATCAATAAAATAATTTAGTGTTACATGGTATTCATTCAATTTTATATTCTGATCCTCTAGTAAAGCCAAATACTGACTGTGGGTTGCTGTTTATTGTAGTATAGAAGCTATTATTAATACTCTGTCTGACTAATCAGTAATACTGAATGTGGTAACAGCCTGATGTGAGGAGGGATTGTTCTCATGTACTCATCTTGACCATTGATGATTCAGTGCTGTGCACTTGGTTGGGTGATGTATCCTTAAACCATTTTATCATAGGGTGGCCCATTTGTTGAAATATTCAGTGCTCAAGGCAAGAACCCAGGAGCAAAATGGAAGATTTTTGGCAATCCATCGGCTATATGGAAAGTAAGTTTTTAAAGAAACTTGTAAAACCTAGAGTGTAAAACAGAAAAATGTGAATGAAGCTTAAAATTAGAAGGTAATGAGGTCTTTGAACTTACAGTGGAGTTGTCACTTGCACTTCTGTCATAATGACAGACTAAATGACTACTTAAATTACTTCTTTACGCCTGCTTGCAGACTAGGCTGGTTGCAGCACAATTTTATAGTTTAAATATTTAGAAAGTAATTTCACTATTCTGATAACTAATGGAATGAGTTGCACCCATTGGATTGTTAGTCCTGTTTGTCAGCATTATTTATTGGGTTATATTATTACCTTCATATTTGAACTACTTGCACACTTGTAGTGCTGTCTGCCATTTGTGATTAAAAAAAAAAAAAAAACAAACAAAAAACCAGCTTTGCATGTTTGTAGCATGGTTGGTTGTGAGGAAAAGAATTCTATCAGAATGCTTATGTTTGTTTATTGTTCCCTTTTGTAGGAATATGATAAAGAAGTAAAAGGCTTTGTTTTTGTACTTGAAGGAAGCAGTCAAATCAACAAAATGCAGCTACCAAAGGAAGCTAGGCAAACTTGTAGGTATCAAAGAATTAAATGTCTGTGGTGGTGGTCTGATTTTAAATACTGCTTTGGGTGTAATTCATCATGAACAAAGTTGGTTTTCATTAATTTTTTAGCAGGTCAGTTACAAATAAGTAGAAGGTATAGAAAAGCCATATTAAAGTAAGAGTTGTAGAGAAGATCCTTGTTGATACATGTTGTCCTAGTGCTGCTAGGTCCACTTCTGTATCTGATCCTGTAACAGACTGATGTCTGACCAGTAACTTCTGACTCCATTCTGCATTTACTAAAGTCAGCAACTCTACTGGAATTGCAGAATGTGAAATAAGTTCCTGTGTCCTTTCTCTTTTTACTTTTTAAAGAACTTTTATGTATCAAATAAGCACTTAGCAGTTACAAGGAAGCTATACTCAAATTTTAGATGTGTTTGCATAATCAGTCTTTGATGGGAAATATGTAGTGTTTCCCTAGGTTGTCTATTACTTGCACCAGAATAAAACAGAATCAAAGCAGTCTGTTTCTAGGGTCATACAGCAATCATCATCATATATGCCTTAAACTCCAGTGCAGGATGTTATACTTTATAAGGCTTGTAGTAAAGAATCAAGCTGATTTAGAATGAAGTACTTGATTCTGAGGAAAAATTGAGATGGTGATTTTAGTGAAATGAAACAGGAATTTTCTAGTATCTTCTCATGCAGGATATATAATTGCAGATTAGTTTTTCTAAACAAACAAAAATAAGAAATTATATAGGCTAGTGGTACGCTAAGACCTTGAGGATTAATCTGTTTCTTTTATACAAGAAATTTACTGTTATCTTAAGTATAATAAATATTAGTCTAATGTATTTTCTAAGAAATTCAATTTGAATTTGTGTATTGCCAATGTTACAATAAATTATTTCATCCTAAAATAAGGTTTGAAATTTCATGTTGTAGATTATCACTGGTTTGGTTTAAAATTTTCTTTAGCTAGTGCTGCAGTACTACAGTTAAATTTCCATCTGTTACCATTTTGTCTCCTTCTGTCTCTTCCTCTCTTGAAGTGTATGTACCTCAAATATTTCATTTATGTCAAGTGTGCGATCTCCCAGTTGTACTGTAATCTTATATTGGAGAAGTATTTAAAGATGTTATATACAAATATAATTTGAAATGTTTGTGTCATTTGACACACAAGGAAGTTCTGAATTGATGCTCTTTAGAAGAGGTGTTAAGGTTGATGTTAAGTCTTAGGTCAATGAGGAGCAGCCTCATGGCCTTCCAATGAAATAAGTAAGAAAACTGTTCAATTCAGACAGCTTTGTACTACTCTCTGTTGTCACTTGATAGGGACTTACCTGAATCCTGGAAAATTTGTTTCTCCCCTCAGTTAAGCTCCTTTGCTGTTCTAAAAATCAGAAGCCTCCACTGAGCGCTGTTGTCAAGATCTGGATTGCATTTTACTCAAGGGTTTTTTGAAGTTGTTTAAGGTGTGCATTATCACAAATGCGAGCACAAGCTTCATATGGCTATAAGATAATCTTGATAGGAAAGCATTACTTTATTTTTTAATTCCTATGGCATATGTGATGTCTATAGTGCTGTGGAACACAATATAGATTTGTAAGTTTAAAAAAAAAAGGGGGGCGGGACATGACTCAAAACCGAACACTTATTGCAGTTTGAATTGGTTTTCCTCAGTTTTTTCCTCATGTTCCTATGTTATGTGAGCCTTCAAAGCTATTGTTGCATAGTCAGTATGATACAAAATTCAAATGCTTGATGGTGGATTGTGCTCTGTGTTGTGCTGATGTGCATGTTTAACTTTTTTCCTGTTTCTAGTGGGACTGATCCAGCAATTTCTGCTACTTCAGGTTTTTGTGCCATTAGGACGAGACTTCTCAACTGAGTTACTGTAAGAAGCATAAAATTTCCTTGAATACTTAAAGTTGAATGCCTGATTGCAGCCATTAATTGTGGTAGCAGATTTTGTATTAAAGCACAGTGACTTATCAAGTCAGTAAGAAGTAATTAAGCTAATGACATCATTATTTCTTGGATGGTTTAAATACTGACATTTTTTTGAAGACAGGACAAACTCTAAAAATCATGAATGAAGATTGTGAAAAATCTGAAGAAATGAGACACAAATTTATTGAATGTATGAAAATACTGACTCATGAGGGTCTCCTGAAAATTCATAAGAGATTTTAAAGTAACTCTTTCAGGGCCCTTTATTTCAGGGCAAAATTGAGATGCTGAGAAAGTATCATTCTGGACATACTCTAGTCGAGAAATAAGTGTTCATTGTAATATGAATAATCTCATGAAATTAGGATGGTGTGCTATTTTATGTTGCTGGGTAACTGTTACCTTCTGTGCCTCCATTTAAGTAGAGTATCCTAGGAATATTTTGTTATTTTAACAAAAAATACTCTGGGGTGACTTGAGTCATATTTATTCCTCTGTTTATCCACTATTCCTCTATTTATCCACTATTTCTCAGTTGATTTGTAACAACCCATGCAGGTATTTTAGTCTATGTGGTTTGTGAGTTAGTGGGTATTTATAACCTATATCATGTTGGTAACATTACATGTTCCTCTGTGTATGCTTAATTTCTAATGTGATTTTAGAATCTGAACATTTAGAAAAATCTTCAAAGGCTAAATTAACTTATTTAGCACAGATCATCACTGGATAATATATTTATTTATCCATGGAGCATGGAAATTTGAGAGAGAACACTGGACTCAAAATATTTGTTTC
>JANHFX010023841.1:0-28183 GCA_027560015.1 Chloroceryle amazona
GGCGGGGGGGGCAGGAAGGAAATGACAATGAGTGTTACAGAGCTCTGTCATCTGTGAAGCTGTGAAAAGCTTAAGTTAAGGAAAGGTTATCTCCTAGCCTTAAAATCTGTGTTTGGTCTTTCTGGATAAGAGGATAAAGTCCATCAGTTTTTACCTCTGTTGCTGGTCACTGCCTGATTTGAATGACTTGTGAATATTCTAATGGCCTAAGATGCAACCTCACCCCATGTGTTGGCAACACCTTGTATGGTGTTAGTTAACAGAATCTGCCTGCTGCAACAAGAACTGAAAAAAATACATTTTTACTATTGTAACAGCATTATGTGTAAATAAAACTCTGTTAGAGTTCATCTAACTGAAACATATATTTTTTACATCAAGGTTTAATACGAATTCAGTGGAAGATTCAGCCAGGAGTGTATTCCTCAATGTGCTGAAAAAACAACTAAGTAAACAAGACCCTAACACTGAGAGGGAAAAAGAACGTTTAAAAGATGAACTAACAAAAGTGAATAAAATGCTAAGAAAATTCAATGCTCAGTAAGTAATAGAACTATACATTTACATTATTAAAAAGTATGTACCTTTCAGCAGCACATTCATCCAGCCTGCAGCATAGCAGTCCCTGCTCCTCTTTGTGCTCTAACAACCCACGCGGTAGGAACGGTTGTATGGCAGGCATCAGCCAGCAGCACCCCGTGTATAGTCAGGCAGCAGAAAGGTACCGGCGTTGCTGAAGTTGTGTAAGGTGGGTCTCTGATGTATGGGTTCACCTGACTGGTGAGATGCAATTTAAGTCTAGATTGTACTGTATTATTTCCCTGTTAACCTTGAGTTTTCTTGATTTTGTGATCATAGGGTTTTATAAGGCATTTGGCAATAAAATATGGTTGTTACTTCATCAGAATTCTCAGAAATGTAAATCATTATGGTTTTATCCTTTTAATCATGACAATTTACAGTGCATTCTTTGGACATAACATCACAAAAGAATGAACTTAGCTGACTTCAGCTTAGCAGTTGCTGTCTTCAGCTTGCTTCATGTTTGTACATCACCATAGTTACTCCTCTCTATTTCACCCAGAGCTACTTGCTGTTTTACATGAAAGACATGATCAGATGAAGCTGTTAGTTAGTTGGCTGTTAGCATTATCAGTGAATTTACATTAACACACCTACTTACCTACGTGTTTAAGCTTACAGTTTAAATGAGTCTGCATCTTTCAGTGCTCAGTATTTTAAAATCGAGAAACGTACGTTAATCCCAAACCTGGTATTTTCCATTGTATATTGTACACAGGGATACCAAAAAGTTGAGCTCCAGTAAAACGGAAAACATGATGGTACTTCTGGATACAAAACAACAGTTAGAGAAAAGACTTAAAAGGCTAACTAGTGTCCCTTCTGGGTGTACTTATGCTGATCCTAAAGCAGTAGATGAAGATGTAAGTAATTCACTAATAACTATAACATGTTTTGATTTTATATGTCTGAAATGCATGAATTTGTGTGTAAATATATAATCCACATGTAATGTGTGATGCAATTGTGCTTCATAACAGTATGTGTTGACTTCATGAAACATTCTGAATATTTCCATTTAAATTTGATTCCAAGTATTAATCTTAGATAACTTCATTTGTGAGAAGTATGGATAACTTTCATTCTGCCAATAAAAGATGCTGACTTGTCCTTGCAAGAGCAGTCCTGGGATAGTACAATTGATTAATTGCCATGGTCTGTCAGTGTTGCAGTTCTGTTACTTGATTCAGACCTCAGACTCCTTTTTTTCTGAGTCATCAACATAGGGCTGATGGCACCTTTGTGTACTTATTGAAACATTTTAAAACCCTCCATATCTTATAAAATCATATCTTGTAAAAATACTAAATAGTGAATTATTTTAGACTCTGTAAGTTCTTGACTCCACAAAGCAAACTTTTCCAGGCTCTTTAATGTGTTTATGTCCCCTGAGGAAAGAAAAGAGGGAAAACCCACTGAAAATCTGCAAATGTCCATCAGAAAAATTCATGTGTATATATATGTATACAAACAGGGAATAATTTATTAAGAGATTTATATGATGCGGTTTTCAGCAGTAGGGGGTGACTAATCCAGGAGATCCTTTCTGGTCTAAACTTCTTGAAACGTGGCTGTAGGTTCATAGAGCTGTCTTTTCGTAATTGTGATATATAGCTCTTAATTCAGAGAAAAAGTACTCAACATTTTGATGAAGGGCCTTGATACTGCTTTCTGCATATTGTGGTATGTCTCGAAAGAGAGGAGAATTCTCTGTATTGGGACCAAACGTGAAAATTCTCATGATTCCGTATTCTGGGAACTTGGGATCCCAATGACATTTTTGGACTGCTGGCAGTCAACATGGAAGGAACATTGCTTCCCACAGTTGCACATGGCTAAAGGTAGTGAAGAAGTAACTTGTACTTCAGAACAGATGGCACTTAGCTCTAGAGTGAAGTTCAGAAAATACTGGAAAAGCTTAATTCAGTGCCATTTCTGAGTTTGGGGAAGGGAAGCTTCTAGCTGTTGTGAGATGAGATGTTGGTACTGAGCAGGGGTGACAAAAAAAGCAAGAGTATCAGCTTCACATAGCTACTTAGGAATTTGTTCTGTGATAGTGTCACACAGTACATGGTCATGAGGCCATGTTTTGGGTAGGAAAGTCATGAACATGAAAGCTTGCCATGCCTGGTTGCCTCTGGCTGCATGGTATGACAACTGGAACTGGTGTAATAGCATTTTTTAAAAGGTGAAAAAAACTTACAGCATGCAGCATTGTCCTGAAAAGCCTGGATTTGTTGTCATAATGAAGCTACTGATAGTACATATACAGTTATATACGTTGTATACTGTGGGCTTCAGGTTTACTGAAGATCATAAAAAGATGTGCTTCTCTGTAGTGCTTGGAACTTCATCAGAGAAGATTTCTCTTTCATTAACAACACCTGATTGTGGCTAACACTTAACATTTCTCTTTATTTGCAGACCTTGAGGAAGATTTTTCATCGAATTAGGTTTGAGAGAAGAAATGTTCTGCAGCAAATGATGGCACTGAGGGGCATTGGGTTTCATCATGGATCTATGGCCTACAAGGGAAGACAAGTGGTGGAGATGCTTTTCAGACTGGGGTATATCAAGGTCAGTAAATTTGGATCAGTCATTATTTTTTAAAATTTTAGTTTGTCCATATATTGAATTAAAAAATAGTGTACCTTTCACCAGTGGTGAAATATATTGCATTGACATTTAATGTCAATGTCATTTAAAGTGTTGACATAAAGGTTTCCAAATGAATAATATAAACAAGTGATGAACAGATAACTGTGGAACTTTATTTCTAACTAAGAGATTCTGTCCCTCAGATTAGCATATCATAGAATCATGGAATCATTTAGGTTGGAAAAGACCCGTAAGATCACTGAGTCCAACCACTAGCCTATCACTGCCAAGTACGCCACAAAACCATATCCCTAAGCTCCATGTCTACCGTGTCTTGTAATTACCTGCAAGGCTACTCAGTCACCCATATCCCTGAGTAGCCTGTTCCAGTGCTTGATAACACTTCTGGTGAAGAATATTTTCCTAATATCCAATCTAACCTCCCCTGACACAACTCAGGCCATTTCCTTTTGTACTATCATGTGCTTCTTGGGAGAACAGACCGACATCCACCTTGCTACCACCTCCTTTCAGGTAGTTGTAGAGAGCAATAAGGTCTCCCCTGAGCCTCCCTTTCTCCAGGCTAAACAACCCGAGTTCTTTCAACCACTCCTCATAGGACTTGTGCTATAGACCCTTCACCAGCTTCATTGTCCTTCTTTGGATACACTCCAGCACCTCAGTGTCCTTCTTGGAGTGAGGGGCCCAAAACTGCACACCCTATTTGAGATACAGCCTCAGCAGTGTCAAGTACAGGGGGACAGTCCCTTCGGAAGTCCTTCTGGCCGCACTGTTTCTGATACAAGCCAGGAATTTTATTGGCCTTCTTGGCCACCTGGACACATGGCTGGCTTGTATTCAGCTGCCTATCAACCAGCACCCCCAGGTCCTTTTCTTCTGGGCCGCTTCCCAGCCACTCCTCCCCAAGCCTGTAGCATTGCATGGAGTTACTGTGACCCAAGTGCAGGACCTGGCACTTGGCCTTGTTGAACCTCATATAGCTGGCCTCAGCCCATCGATCCTGCCTGTCCAGGTCCCTCTGTAGAGCCTCCCTATCCTCAAGAAGATCAACACTTCTGTCCAAACTGGTGTCATCTGCAAACTTACTAAGGATGCCCTTGATCCCTCATCCAGATCATTGATAAATACATTAGAGAGCTGGCCCCAGTACTGAGCCCTGGGGAATACCACTTGTGATTGTCTGCCAGCTGGACTGAACTCCATTCACCACCACTCTTGGGGCCCAGCCATCCAGACAGATTTTTACCTAGTGAAGCATACACCTGTCCAGACCATGAGCAGCCAGTTTCTTCAGGAGAAAACTGTAGGTAATGGTATCAAAGGCCTTACTGAAGTCCTGGTAGAAAACATCCACAGTTTTTCCCTCATCCACTAAGTGGGTCACCTTGTCATAGAAGTCGATGAGGTTAGTCAAATAGGACCTGGCCTTTCATAAACCCATGCTGACTGGGCCTGGTTGTCCTGTATGTGACACATGATGTCATTCAAGATGATCTGCTCCACAACCTTGCCTGGCAAGGTCAGACTGACTGAGGACAGACTGACAGGCCTGTGGTTCCCCAGATCTTCCTTCTGGCCCTTCCTGTAGATGTCACATTTACTAAGCTCCAGTCAACTGGGATCTCCTGGATTAGCCAGGACTGCAGAGAAATGATGGAAAGTGGCTCGGTGAGCACTTCCTCCAGCTTCCTCAGTGCTCTGGGGTGGATCCCATCCATCCCCACAGACCTGTGTGTGCCTAAGTGGTGTGGTAGGTCACTGAACATTTCCCCTTGGATTATGGGGGGCTTCATTCTGATCGCTGGCCCTGTCATCCAGCTCAGGGGGCTGGGTAACCTGAGAACAACTGCTCTCTACTACTAAAGACTGAGGCAAAGAAGGGATTCAGCACCTCAGCATTTTCCTCATCCTTGGTCACTGTTTCCCCAGTATCCAATAGATGGAGATTCCCCTTAGTCCTCCTTTTGTTTTTAATGTATTTATAGAAAGATTTTTATTGTCTTTTACCTCAGCGGCCAACTGAACATGTTTTAGTTAAATGAACTGTATGGAATGATGATATTTTTTACTGTCCTCATAGAATATTTCTTTTTGTGTTCAATTTCAATAGTATTTAAATTTTTGTTCCATAAAAGATGTGGTATAAACTTTCAGGATAAAAATTTCATATGCATATGTAGTGGCTCTGTGAACTACACTAAAGAGTAAAATTCATGTATGTTCATAGCTCAGTTAAATTAATTAGATTAAGGTTTGGCTATATGAAAAAATATAGTAAAATTCCTGTTGTGATTTAAATTGGCTATTACTGGTGTTTGGGTTTTTTTAATTGGATATTGTCATTTCTAATAGATGAAATGTGTTTTATATTTTATAGGTAGTCACAGCTACTTCAACACTTGCTCTAGGAATCAACATGCCATGTAAATCTGTTGTCTTTGCTGAAGATTCTTTCTTTCTAGATGCCCTAAATTACAGACAGGTATGGAAATAGAACACCTACCTTTTATTACAACAGTACACGTGTAGCTGTCATCGCACACAAATTCAGAAAGAATGTTCTATTTTAAAAAACCCATATACAGCAGGTACAGCTGATGGCATATCTGTCAGGTAGCTCTGAGTCAGAGTGGATATGTGCATCTCCCTTCTGCTGCACATCAATGATAGCACTCCAGCTTTGTCACATCATTGGGTACAAGGGGCAAGTCCCCACAATGGACCTGACACCCTCAGGAAGCTTCTCTCTACTCTTTATTCATATTTTCTGCTCTTTATTCATACTGAGACTACCTCTGCCCGAAATCTACCCAGAAGTAATTCACAGCTAAATGTAACTTGAAAACAAAGATGATGTATCAGTATAAATTAAAACTTACCTTGAAGAAATACAAATGTTAAAAAGACACTTGAGAGAAAGTAAGTATGCTGGCCCACGTTTAGATCTTCTATCAAATTTGGAAGTTCATATTTAAAAAAGTAAATAAACCCCCAAAATTTGTAAACCAGAATATTTGGGGTACAATGTATTTGCACACTTTATTTTAATAATTCTGCATAAATGCCTTAAGACTGCATAGATTATGCCAGTATATACAACTTAGGTATATTTTACTTAAAAAAATTAATAATGTTGTTTTCATAACATGATTTTAAATGATTTATCCTTAGATGTCAGGACGTGCTGGAAGACGCGGACAAGATCTGATTGGTAATGTGTTCTTCTATGACATCCCACTGTCCAAAATTGAAAGACTTATGAAATCCAACGTACCTCAGCTGAAAGGCCAGTTTCCTCTGACTATTACCTTAATATTGAGACTCATGCTGTTGGCTGCAAAGGCTGATGACAAAGCAGATGCCAGAGCAAAGGTTTAATATTTTTTTTCTTAATAGTAATTTAATGAAATTATAATGTCTCCTTAGCATGAGCAGAAAGTTATGCAATTCAGAAATAAGCAATCTGCCTCACAGTGAAATTGTATACTCTGCTATACTGCTTCTGCTACCTGTGCTGCCATCTCCACTGTGTAATTTCGTGCCTTTACCATCGGAAAGAATATTATGGTCAGGAAGGTATTTACACTGACTCTTGTTCTATGGAATATTTGCATTAACTTGAAGAATCAGAAAGTCTTCCAAAATTTAAAATCTCAGCTTTATTTGAGGAAAAGATGTGAACATAAATCTCCATAGGGATGAGGGGAGCTATGAAGTGCTATCTCATCTGAAACAATTAGAAAATTCTATGTGTTGCTCACTTGTTTAAATCCACTTACTAACTCTCCGGAATCAAAGAATCCTTGTTCTTGCCATTTCATACAATGATTTAAGTCAGCAACCTCTGACCGTGATTACAAATTGGTCAGAGATCTCCTCTTGTAATTATTAAGAAACTCTTACATCTTGATGATCTGGTTTTTACATCCACTTCAGCATATAGACGTCTATTTTCAAGGCCTTGGTGAATAAATTCAGACATAAGTCTTCTTAAGATAACAAAATAAATTGGTAAACTTTTGTGTTAAATATTAAAATGGTGTGAAAGTGTAATGAGTAATTTCAAAACTTCTGGGGTTTGGTTTAATGATATTTAAATCCTTGTCTTTTAAATCTCTATATGAATTTCATGTAATTAACTTTACAAAACTCAACATAATTTAGAAAAAGAGCACACATCTGACAGACAGAGGATGGACTTTTCACGAGCATTTCCAGGAGTTAGGTTTACATAAAAATACAACATCCCCCCACCCAGCATACTTACCCTGAAAAGCAAATGATGAAACAAAGCATAAAAGCTGAATATTAAATTTCTTTGCTTGTTACAGTATCAACATCCCTTGGATTTCTAATTTCTTTTTTTTCCCCTGTTTGTTTGACCAGGCATTGTCAGTGTTGAAGCACTCACTGCTGTCATTCAGAAAAGAGAGATATGCTGAAATATTAAAAATTTATTTTTTGTTTTCCTTGCAATTTCTTGTCAAAGAGGTAGGTTTTAACTTGTTCTCATAAAGGGGAGTTTATGGGAGTTTATTATATTCAATTCTTACACCTACAGGTTCTCATTTGTTAGTATGCTTTTGTTTAAGGAACCATGTATTTCATATTCTGTAGCAAAAGGCTATTTATTTCTGTTAGAAAATCAAGGAAACAGATAACATTAGAGTCCTGTAAGTTTAAAGTTAATTCCAAGCTGCTTATCTTATGGAATAAATTCAGTAGGAAAAGTTTTATGGTATGGTTTATATGAGTACAAATTGAAAAGGGAAGGAAGAGTTGTGCATTTATATTATGTAGAAAGATGCATGCGTGTGAAATGATAAGGGCTTAAAACATACTAAGGATGGCATGATTTCCAAAATGCTGGGAGAAATTGTATCTCTTAGGAAGATTTAGGAGGTCATTCCTAGAGAAGACTGAAAATTAGAGTTATATCTCTCCCCAGCAATAGTTTCGAGTTGATGGATACCATTTTGGCTCAGGGCTGTGGGCAGCAAGAGGCACCCATAATGAGATCACATTAACAAAACATCTGTGCCCAGGTTTCCCAGTCCAGTTCCCAACATTTCTTCCTCCTTTGCTGGGTGTTCCTTTTGTGTGAGACCGGGAGTCTGATAATCCTGTTGAAGAGAAGAACCTGATCAGTGTAGAAGAGAGATTGGTAACATTTCCAGAAAGTTACAGTTAGCATAGGAACTGGACAGATCCTTGCCTACATGGCTGGTATCCTGTCTCTAATCATTTTCCCAGGGTAAAGTATTAAAAAAAAAAGGGCAACTGTATTTTGATGCTTGTCTGGATAGTCCCTGCTTTCTCAGAGGGCGTGATGCAGCGTGATCTCTGACAGGAGAGGTGTCCTGGAATGTATAACCTTTATAACACAATTTCATTCCATGAGCTTGTCCTGTCAGTTTTGGAAACTATATAAGCTTCTAGCACTCAAACATCTTGCAGCATCCTATTTGACAGACACTGCTTGCTGTGCTTTTATTCCATCACATATTTGGGTTAATAGTGTGGGTTTTTTTAATGAAAGTTGCATGAAATCTTACTTTGGTGACTGCACTTTTCATTTGCAACATGGTCTAAATCAGCAGTAAAACTATGAAGTCAACATCTGTGCTTTGCACAGGGAGGTGATTATCTCCCGTGCAAAAAGTCAAATAGCTGGTGACCTGTTTTCCAGTAAGGACACATTTTTGCCTTTCAGTGGAAACTGAGCAGTCTCAAAAGGTACCTGTGCATTTGTTGAAATACCATTCCTCTGAATGCCACCTTTTTATACTTTTGTCATATCTAACTTCATGTTTCATAACTAAGCTGTTTGTTTGTTTTGCTTTTAAATTAAATAGTGCTATTTGGATCAAGAAGGTAACCCCAGAGGATTTGCTGGACTTGTGACACACTTGTACTATTATGAACCTTCAAACTTTGTTTTAGTGAGCTTTCTTGTGAAAGGTTTATTCCACAAATTGTGCCAACCAATTAAAGGTAAATGATACTCCATGCATCTTAATTGCAGTCTGTGGCAGGCTCTGTAACACCAATGCTGCTGAAATTTTCTGTCTCCCTTCTTGCTGCTGCCACCTTTTGCTTGCCTGCCCTCCATCCTCATAGCTGTGGCCTCTGCCTTTACACCCTTGGATATGCTCATATTCCTGCCTGAGAAAGCCAAGGCACATGTGTGGTGATGCTGGTATCAGGAGCCTAAATTTACTGTTTGTGAAACATGCTGATGAGGTGAACCAGAATGCTATACATAGGAAAATTAATAATTCTGACTCCAGAGCAAGATTTGAATGCTGTGTAGCAAATATGATGGCTGACCACTCTGTGTATCAACACATTTTTACAAATTCAGTACTACTAATGTCTCATCATGTGAGTCAAATCCATCCTGTGCACTGGGATATGCTGCAGTACATGAACATACAAGAATACACTTCTAATTTGTACATATTATTAGTTGCTTTATTATCTGCCAGAGTTTTTTGTATGTAATGAGTTGATGTTCATCCAACATAGTTTTGCATAACTTCTGTCATGACAATGGCAGCTGGGAAGGTAACTCCAGACCGGGAGTTATTTTAAGGGAAAAAAATAAAAAAGGGTTTTTTTTACACTTTCCCATTTAACCCAAGTTATTTTCCTTTTGACATAGGCTCAACTGTATTTTCAGAACGTGTCCTGGAAAAGATGGTGCTCATTCTAGCAAATCTCTTTGAGAGAAGATATCTTCCAGCCTGCACAATGAAATATAAATACAAGTTCTGCCAGTCCAAGGTAGAGAAAGCATTGGTCTTTACTGTTACTTATTTGTGTACCACTTCAATGATCTTGTGGGCTTGTGGCAGTTAGACTAGTGTGATTATGGATATACAGTAGCCTGGTGGGACAGCAAGTAGCTGCTCAGCCAGCCACTCTCTTACTCCTCCATCTCAACAGGATGGGGAAGAAAGTAGGATGGAAAAGCTCATGGGTTGAGACAACACCAGGGAGTCTGGGAGATTGCTTACCAGTTATGATCATGGGCAAAGCAGCCTCAACTTGTGACAGTTTATCTTAATTTGTTGCCAATTAAGATAGATTTTGGTATCAAGAAACACAAAAATGTCAACAGTACCTTCTCCCACTTCCCTTCTTCCCCAGGCTCAACTTTACTCTTTCATTCCTGACTCCTTTACCTCTTCCCCACCCCAAGCAGTGCAGGGCTAATGGGAGATGAGAAACGAGTTGTTGAGGTCATTTCTCAACAGCTCTCTGCTGCTCCTTCTTCCTCACATGCCACCCCTGCTCCAGTGTGAGCAATCTGTGGGCTGTAGTCCTTCAGGGTAAACCTGCTCCAGTGTAGCCTCTCTGCAGTCTGTAGTTCTTTCAGGAAGAAGTTCCTGATGAAGATGTTTATGTGGCCAGCTTCCAGAAAGCATCCTAAGTGGAAAAATGTTACTTATTTCAGAAAAGTGACTGGTCATGTAAGGGGGACTACAGGACTGTTGTGGCTAATGGCAGCAAAGCATGATTCTGTCCTGTTGGTAGGGAACCCGTTGAACACCAAGATATGCAAAACAAGATCAGGGAAAGGCAGCCCTGCACAAGTCCCTTCTTAGCTGGCTGAAACATCTTTATTAAAGCTGTTTGCCAAGTACTCTGTGAGTAAAACTCTAGGATTGTTATACCTACTGTTTATCTTCCATGCCTTTTTCTGCGTGAAATTCTCATTCATCTTTAAGATCCATTCATTCTGTATGGTAAGGCAGACCACCAAGTTGGGTAAAGTTTGGAGCTGTTCTCTTCCCTTCATTCCACTAATACACTACACGTGTACTCATACCTTATGTACGCACCAATGTAGAAAGATGCTTTGGGGGAAATTACCTGAAGGAGGCAATAAACTGCACGTTCTTTCAGGTCTTTCTAGATCATCTGCCAAAAGACTTTGCGGATGCTGTAAATGAGTACAACACCAAAGTAGAAGAAAATTTTGCTCATTTTCTTCTGACAGCTGCCAAGCTGGCAGATATGGAAAAAGAATACAGACTTCCACTGTCAAAGACAGGTATGAAGTGAAAAAATAATGCATATTCATAAATTGTGAAATTGATTGCATTAGAAAATTTAGATTAATTCTTATTTTGTAAAAGAACAAAATGGTGAATTCAGACATGCTAATAAAGGGGCACAATTTCTATTTTGGTTTACAAGCATTAGAGATTGCATTGTACATGGTAGAAGTTTTGTACAGGAAAAGAATCATTTTAGTTGCTATTCTTTAATTATTTTGTAGAGGAAATAAAAATCAAAAATACTTTTTTATAAAAGGAAAACATATTAACTGTAAGTATTGAATAAAAGTCTTTTTGTGTAATCAATTCATTTGTAGATCCTCAAATGCCTGTGATACTTGAGTTGCTTTCAGTCTTACAAAGTTTAGATTGTCAACATTCGAACGGCCTTAAAGTTGAACTATCAAAGAAGCACAATGCTCCATTTGTTAAATCAACTAAGTTATTTATGCCAATAAATGATATCCAAAGCCAAAGCAATGTGAAAAGACATGACTATAAATTTACCAAGCAATATGGATTGCCACTGAGTGAGGAATTTTTACCTAGTACATAATCTCATGTTACATCCTGGAAGAGAGATACAAAATCAGTGTAATTACCAGTATCCCATTGCCTAGCTCCTCCAGAAAAACTATGCCTTCAAAAGTACTATTTTTGCAGGAAGGATGAGCTTTAATTACAGCAGCTAACTGTACTTATTCATCCTTTTTTTCTACACTGGTACCGCGACTTTTAATTTTTTTTTACACTCTGCTGTGTACAACACCACCACCACCAAAGGCCAAATCACCTTACAAAATCACCTTATCATATGCTTTGAGTTTCAAGTATGGTGATAGATCATAGAAAGTATTGTATAAAGTGGACATCAACTTAATGCAAGAGTGACACTGGGAGATAAACAGATGAGGTCAAGGCAAAACAAGATTGAATACAATGTCTGGCTTGAGCTGGCAAGCAGCAGTTTCCCAAGCTGCACAGTGGTATAACATTAACACTGTAGAGAAATTCTGATTTTTCTGTATCCAATTTTAAGATTGTACACCACACATTGATTGTTACCTGAAAAACATAGGAAATAGAGCTGCAAGTCAGAGAATGATGGGATGCCAAAATAGAATTGCAAAGCGTGGCGCATGGGCTGCCTTGCATTTTTCAGGCTATATATTCCTTTTTATATATAGTATTAGTAATGCCTTTACCTAGGATGTGAGCTGTGGAAACTGCATTTCCTATTCTCCTTGAATGGTAAAGTTTCTTGTTTAAATGGAAGGTGTAATATGGTTGTATTCTCCCCACTTTGCTGAAGCTATTTCACTTTAAGAGACACATTTTCCATTAGATTTACAGAAAAAGAAATCAAACTGCGTCCTGTAGTTCAAGAGACTTTTGTACTTATTTACTTACCATAGCTTGGGGTGAGGCTGCGAAAAACCCCAGTGCTGTGTCAAACTGCTCAGACTTTTTACACATGCCATAAACAGTGTTCAGTACAGCATACTTAATCATAACACAAAGCAGAAAAGGTTGTAGTGTAAGGATTGAAAGTATTGTTGATGATTTGGAAAGAACAAATCAGTTTATATTTAGAAAAGGAAAGTCCAAAATACAAATATATTTAGAAATAACTAGACAGGTCTTCTACGGACTGCAATTGAAGTTGCAGGCAGATCGTACGCCAGCTGAAATACCATGCTGTTGTAAAAACAGAAATTCATATGGGGTTGCATAAAGCAGAGCACTCGTATGTGACAGCCTTCACTCACTTGAGTCCTAGCCAGGGCCTCAGTCAGAATGTTCATTCTGCAGAGATCCATGCTTCAAGGGAAATACTGGCTGGGAGTACAGAGGATAGCAGTAAAAACTCCTAGTTGTCTAGCTTTTAAGACCTGTGAGTACAGATTAAAAAAAAAGGTTTTCTTCAATGGTAGGACAGAATAAAAGATGAAAGTAAGTCATCTAATAGTAACATTCCCTTTGGTTTTGGCACACCTTTGTGCTGTTAGCAATTTTGGCTACAGAAGAGTCAAGGAGAACGGCTTAAGCTGTGATGAGGGGCATCAAGACATAATTACTCTCACCACTAGGAAGCCCTTTCTTACATACGATAATCAATTGTGTAGAGATTCTTATGAACAAAAGAAACAAACATCTATCAAGAAAGACATAAGTTTAGAAGATAAACTATTTCCTATCACTATCTACTGAACTCAAAAAGTCTCTTTTAAAATAATTTTTCTAAAGGGAACTTGTGTCTGCATAGCTTACGTTGTATTTGAACCTTCTTGTTTAGATTTTACATCTAGGAATTGGCAAGGCTCTGAACTGGCTTCTTATTTGATGGACAACACCAAAAGCATATCTGCCATCTCCCCTTTTGCATGTTTATCTGGAGTGGTTGATAATGATCTATTTCATGGGGGGATCGATAATAAAGTAAGTTGGTTTTTTTCATGGGGGGCAGAATTCTATTAGAGTTTAGTGAAAAGGTTTTATTACAATCTTCTTGCCTCTGAGTAATATGATAGCACTATGCCTAAGTGCCAATCGTTTGCAAAAAAAATGTGAGAGTCTTAGAAAAAAATCAGCACTCAGTAACAGTGAATGAAGAGTAAATAGTAAATAGTTTGCTTCCTTGCAAGGCCTCTGTTCCTTTGGACTCTGAGACAAGTAAATTCCTCTTAGCAGTTCAGATTCAGACCCTGTCCCCAGTTTTTCTCCATGGCAGAAGCTTAATTTTTTTCTTTTTTTTTTAATCAATCACACAGTAATAGTAAGGATCCTAGCAAAAGGATGCATTATTGCATTGATCATTTTCTTATCAATTAGAATTTCAGTGATTAGGTTAGATAGCATATGAATTGGCTTAACTGTAATGTACATCAACATGTTTACTGTCAGCTTGCATTTTCCTGTGGTCCTTGACATGGGACTTCTGGCATTAGGGAATTACCACATGCCTCATAGTTCTCTAATAGAAAATATCAAATCCCTACAACTGGAGATTTGAAGTTCACCTTCATCCTTAAAGTGCTCTGTGCGTAATACATTCAAAGCATCAGTGAGAGAGTCTGAATATATGATCAGTGCATGTGGAAAAAATCCTCATCTAGAACTCAAGAGAAATCCAGAGGCCTACTCAGGACATCCCAGAGCTGCACTGGCAGCGTAAGTCACTTTGCTAACAAGCTACAGCCGTGACTACAGCCTGCATGTACTCATGCAGATTCCTGGAGCAGCCCCGGACTGAAAGTGCGGAACTGTCCAGCTGTAGGTTTGACAAAATAGGCACATAAACAAAGTCAAGCTATTGAACAGATACCACAGATACTAATTTTCTTTTAGGTTGTCTTACATTCCCTTGGAATTAATGTCACAAACTGCCCCCTGCTTTATTTGAACAAGTATGACAGTCAAGGAAGGAGGATGCCACTCAACGCGTACGCGCTGGATTTTTATAAGCATGGTTCCTTGATTGCACTGACAACTGATAACTGGTACGTACTACCTACCCTTTTTCATAGCCTTAAAGAGCAGCATTGCTTACACTATGGTGCGCCAAGTACATCTTCATTTTTAAAGCCTTCTCCCTCCGGAACTTCGGGATGGAATAGCTGTTAAATATGATTAAATTAGTTAAGGTTCTAATGAGAATAAAACATACTCTACCTTACAGTTGAATGGCAATGGCTGTAAAGTATTAGCTGGGTGTCCAGAATAGTACCATAAAAGTCTTGACTTCAGTGACAGAGGTTATTTTGACAGGCTCTTCAGAAGTTTGGATGTTTGATTTTTTTATTTAATCAAAGGTTTATTTCAACAATGGAAAAAGATCAGGAAAGTCCCTGAAATCACGATGCACAATGCAGTAGTCCTGAAGATGGTAACACAGCAGACAGATGTCACGATAGCTACAGACATCACAGTCAGGTTTCTGTCATGTCAGTCCTCATGTACCATAAAAGAGCTTATGATCTGGATGCCTGTAATTTTTAACATCAATCATGAATTCCTTCTTTCACCTGTTTGCCTTTAGTATTTGACCAAGCTTTTGACATCTTACATTCTTACCTAAGAAAACACCACCTCACTCTGCTCCTGAGGGCGCTGTTGGGAGCACATAATACCTGGTCTTGTGTAAGCTCTGCAATGCAGAGTCCAGTAAGAACAATGAGGAATACTAACAATGCTGCACTGTTGTGAGATGATGAGGATGAGAGATGAGGAAATATACTGAATATAGTCACGTTCTTTGATTCTACCAAGCTGGTCTAGTGGAAGGTATCCCTGCCCTGGCAGGGGGTGCCCTAGATGATCTTTAAAGGTCTGTTCCAGCCCAAACCATTCTGTAATTCTATTCTTTTCAATACAATACTGATTGTTATTTTTTTTCATATGTGGCATTCCTAATTACTTAGGAACTGAGTTTATTAAGTTGCTGTTCAGTAATCCGCGGTCCTTTGTGCAAAATACAGGATCTTCATCAGCTGTAGAAAGCTTACACTGTCTCCTGCTCAGCTTAGGCAACAGATTTCTCTGAAATAGAGCATTCCAGTTTAGCTTGTGGCACCTGACTTATTCAGACAGTTGAAACCACGTTCCCCAGATAATTTAATTTATTCATATTATCTTTCCAAATATTACTCATGAGTCTTCTATAAGTTTAGTATAATTACAGAAACATGTGTCTCTACAGCATTATTAATTATTTTAAGCTTAGCTATTCTACAGTAATCCTAATGAACTAGTATGTCAATGTTTGAGGTCATGGTGTATGCTCTCTGCATCCTCAGCCAGCTGACCTGGCAGCGTTATTGAAGTGAGACTGTGTTATAGTGCCTAGCCATTGGAATTCTTTTCTTTCTTTAGGTTGAATGAAAGTGATGCTTACAACGCAGTCAAGGATTTTTCACTCCTCATTAAGGCTATTGGGTATGATCAACTTATATATATTTTATATTAAAAAGCGTATTTCCTCTTTAAAACAACATGAAACAATTAATTTGTTGTTGTTGTTTTGTTGTTTGTGTATTTTTTTAAACCAGAACATCTCTGAGCGAACTGTGTGATGATCCAAATGATAATGTTCTACTGGCATTTAAACAACTGGGTGAAACCTATGAAGAGAAAGTGAAGAGTATTACCTGAAGAAGAAAAAAAAAAAATAAAAGCAGCAATAGAGAATACTCCTACCACACAGATCAGCTGCCTTTTCAGTTAGGAAGTGACTAGGTCTGAGTTATCAAATGTGTTTCATCCAATGTTAGTAATATTAGTTTACTTTACAAAATTAACTTCCAGCACTGTTGTCAGTTAAATAATTGTTTCTAATGCACTTCAAAACCTAGTAATTGCACGTATCTTTCAACTGTTTTTTTTTTTTTAAGGTACCTTTTTTAAGATGTTAAGAGAGCTCTCAGAACTGTACTGACCAAATGTGACCATTCTGACAGCTGGTGAGGTTAGCACTTCTCCCTAGGGCAACACTGGAAACTTTCAGCCCTTTTCTGAAGGATGCTCAGCAATTACTTGGGCAATTATAATCAAATAAATAGTTCTAATTATTCTCCAAGGTTTCTATTAAGTTATATAGTACCTTCATGAGTCATGATAAGAGTTTTTAAACCAATCTGTAGTTTTAGTCTACAAAATTAAGTATAAAGAGCATTGTACAGCAGTACAATGAAGTTTGATTAATAATATGTTCCAGCCGTATGTAGAACGGCTTCACCTTTCACCTCTTGTATCCTTAAGTGTCAGAAAGATCCTGGACACCTCTAGCATACTTGTCAAACAGTCCCCTGCAATGCAAATTACTGGGTGTAGTAAAATATCTTTCCTAACTATTTTCTTCTTTCTTGCTGGGAAGAGCCACGTTTTCAGCAGCATTTTCATACTGTTCCTGAAAATTCTGGGCAACATTGTATTTTAGTCTGCCTGTGGTCTGAAAAAATATAGACACATACTGATGTTTGGATAACTGAGGATAATTGGACAGCAGCCCTCACTGCCACACACAGGTTTATAATGATGACAAAGATGGTGATGTAAGTTATTCTCTATTGAAAATAAGCAAAATGTGCATTAAGGACAACTCAGAATCCCCTTCAATCAAACTCGCTCTGGTCTTCATCAAATGATCACTGATTAATTTTTTGACTTGAAATCTCTTTAGGCAGCATGAAACTACACACCATGTGTTGTCAGGAGATATTGGGGGGAAAACTGTATTTAGTGCTGCTGAGCTACCCTTAACTGACTTAAACCTCTTTTTTCCTTCCTTTTTTTAATGTGTGAAACAAATTTATCACAGAAATGGAACACAGTAGTAGAAAAAAATGCTTTTATTCTTTACTGTGGCAAATCATGCCATATGTAGGTAAGTCTTGCACAACTCTTACTCAACTGGGGTAGAAGTGACCTTATTTAGACCCTTCCCTGTTCATGTTTGCCAATATAAATAGAATCATCTTTTTGGCTAAGACACAATTAATTGACCAGGAAATAAAGTCAGAAATTGGTCCTATTGTGCTCTCACTTATTTAACTAGTAAGCATGACATGAAATCTTGGGCGAGAAAACAAACTTAGGTGTGTTACAGGGCACTAACTTTCTATGCTGAAGACTATGATATCTCTCAAAGTGTTATCAACAGCAGTCACCATTTCACTTTTAATAATGTATATAAGCAGCACCTCCATTATGTTACAGCTGGAAAGCAGCTCCACAGAGAAGGACCTTCGGAGTCCTCCCAGACAGTAAGCTCTCCATGGAACAGCAACGTGCCCTTGTGGCCAAGGCCACTGGTAGCCTGTGGGGCATAAAGACAAGTTGAAGTCCATCAGGTCGAGGGAGGTTCTCCTCCCCTCTGCTCTGCCCCAGTGAGGTGACATCTGGAGTGTTGTGTCCAGTTCAAGAGGGACAGGGAAATAAATACGAGAGAGTCCAACAGGGAGCGGGAGGATGATTAAAGCACTGGAACATCTCTGTTATGAAGAAAGGCTGAGAGCCCTGGGGCTGTTTAGCCTGGAGAAGACTGAGAGGGGAATCTTATGAATGTTTACAAATATCTGCAGGGTGAGGGTCAGGTAAAGGGGCCAGGCTCTTTTCAGTGGTGCCCTGGGATAAGATGAGAGGTAATGGGTGTAAACTGGAGCACAGGAAGTTCCACCTCCACACAAACTTTTTTTACTGTGACTGATAGAGCCTGGAAGAGGCTGCCCAGAGAGGCTGTGGAGTCTGCTTCTCTGGGAACTTTGAAAACCTGCCTGGATCTGTTCCTCTGGGGCCTGCCCTGGGTAATTCTGCTCTGGCAGGGGCAGGGGGGGGTGGACTTAATCTCCAGAGGTCCCTTCCAACCTCTACCATTTTAAGATTCTGTAATACAGAGGCAAAGGGAGGATTACCATATTTAGTAAGTTCTAGAAACTGTTTTTCAGCACATTTAATAGTGAAATGCACTGCCACACAAGAACTGAGGCCAAGAATTTAACACAAATTAAATTAGTTCAATGTTTTCTAAACCAAGAATAGTATTTCAAAGCATTCTGTCACAGTAAGTAGACCAGTAAGCCTTGCAGAAATAGAAATTTAAATAACCTTTCTCTTTAGTTAAATATAATTTAGAATATATATATTTTAAAAGATGACTAGTTACCAGTGAAAAATTCTGAAGTAATATTAAGCATTCCACATTCTGATCCAATACGTGCCCATTGACATATCTACCTAAGGCAAGCTTAATTTATTTAAAATCTGGCACCAGCTATTGCTGGAGAGTGAAGAGCAAGTGAAATAGAACTGCTGCCACCCTCTTCTAACAACTCAAGCACAGTTACCTCTTGGAGACAAGTGGTCAATAAATTAGAAAAGATGATGGGTATTTTTATCCTCACTTCGTATACGACTTCTGGATCATTATTGCTTACAGGAAGAAGTGCCATTTTTCCCTTTGTTCCTGTCGTTACACAAGTATTAAAAGGAGAGTGTTGTATTTTAAAAGCTAGATTTACTTAAAGCTTTCATCAAAACAGCAAGTTAATATCTGTGCACTGATTCCCAAACGGTTGCCAGAAGGAACTGGAAAGGAGTTGTGATGATAAAGGTAGCTGATACCTGTCTGCAACGTAGAGCAAGAACAGGGACCTAGCATTTCAATTTTAAAGGCATTAAAAAAATACTGAAGTTACACTGAAAGCTGCACCTTCAGTGTACATTAAATACCTCATAGAAAAAACTGAACACAGCCAAAGGGAGATGTGCAAAACAAATGTTAGTAATGCCCTTCAAGAGCCTGTGTATTCCCCATGGCTCTCCTCCCTCCCCACCTCCGAGGTGACCGCTATACTGTCTGTGCTCTTCCCTGCTTCAGCCCCAGTGCAAGTGCTGCTGTGAACAGCCACGTTCTGCTTCCCACAGCTGAGGCTTCAGTGAACCTGCTTCCTGGGACACCACAGTGTCCCCCACACACACCCTGCAGTGGCACTTCTCAGATGGTCTGCATTCCTACAGATCTGGCATGTAACCATCACGCTCGAGTCTTTAGCAAGAGGTGACATTTTTGGTTGTTTCTTCAATTTGCGTTTGTACTGTAAAAATCACTTTAGTGCATCATGCTTGCTGATAAGCAGTTACATTTCTAACACAAGGATACAGTGGTTGGCGAGAATAAGGGAGAATAACGGGTGTAAAATCACAGGTATCCCAAATATTTAATGCGTTAAGTAGCATTTATTTAATGCCAACTTATCTTGCCTTTCACTCTCTTCACGTCTCGGATTTTCTTCTAGTAGCTATTTTGTCTTCGGCCACAGAGTAATACTCTGATGCGCTACTGGTATCAGTACAGACAGATGTTTGACTTAGCTCTTCAGTGTCAGAATCGCTGTCACTCAGCGCTCCTCCTGCCTCATTTACCAGCACCCCAGAACCTCCTGCCAACAGATCACTGCACACCCCAGCAACAGAACACACCCTCTTCTGAAACTGTACAGACTCGGGTTCACCTTCCCTCCTAGGACAAGAAGAGTTATTTTCAGCAAGAGTTTCACTTCCTTCATCTTCTACTTCTGTTTCTTGTTTTGTTGCTGTAGTAATAAGTTGAGTAGAAGCAGCATTCTCGTATTTAACAGGAAGGACAACTGAAAAAGAATTACTACCAGCAGTCATGTCCGCACTTTGGGTCTTCTTGGATGAGTTCACAGGCAAGAATGAGCCTTCACCTTTTGGATGACTGTGTCTAGGAGGCTCTGTACACTCTGAAGACACAAGCTTCTTCCCTGGATTTTGAGGTGTTTTCTCAGGTTTCATATTCTCCTTTTCCATTTTTTCAGTACCATTTCCAGGCAAAAGCACAGAAGTAGTCAGCGAATCAGAGGCATTTCTGACATCACTTCCAAATGAAAATACTGGTGAAGGGAGCTGCACACAGCTATTTTGGAAGGAAAATACAGGATTACTGGGGGGAAGGGGAGACTCAGAGAAATCAAACACTCCAGCTGCAGTGTTGCTTTCTGAAGTACTGCAAGCTACATTTGTGATAGATTCTGAGGCACTAGCTTTTTGTTCCCACAGGACAGGTGCTTTCTGTGTACCATCTTCTGCGGTTCCTTTTGCAGAAGGTGCTTTTTCTCTCACGTGAGATGTTGTCTTTTTGTTAGATGACTTATCAGGTTGGCTGAAAAATGAGGACAATGGTAAAACCTTAAATGAATTGCTGACTCCTACTCCTGCAGAATACTCTCGTTCTGAATTGCCAGAGGGAAACAAAACATCTGGCTTCTCACTTTCTGCTGAGTATAAATTAGGACTGGCTGAAGCACTAGAAACTGTGGGTTTGGTTACAGGACCATGTTTTCTACATTTGTTTTGATCCTGGTTATTGGCTTTATCCACAGG
Source organism: Chloroceryle amazona (assembly GCA_027560015.1). Lineage (NCBI taxonomy): Eukaryota > Metazoa > Chordata > Aves > Coraciiformes > Cerylidae > Chloroceryle > Chloroceryle amazona. The sequence goes on from JANHFX010023841.1 coordinate 21,168, forward strand.
ATTACATTTTCCTAGGTAAAATTGAGGGAAAACGTATTTCCTGTCTTTCTTCTTAAAAGAAAATATACCCATATCTTTATTACCAGTGGGCAAGGAGTTGTTACATGCACTGAAAGCAAAAGGTCTCTCTGCAGAAGCATTTAAATGTTCTGATTTTGAAACAGTAACAGCTACTGATGCTGCTGGTTTTAAGCCAGATGAAATGCCAGAATTTGTGTCCGTTTCACTGGAAACTGTAACTGCTGATGCCTGCACTGGCAGTTTCTCTTTAACCACTACATCAGAGTTTCCTGGTAAGACCGGAGTGGTTACTTCCTGGGAAGTTCTCTCATGAAATAATTTTAAGTCACCCTTTGTTTCAGAAAAGTTCGTATTTGTGAATGGGATACTGCAATTACTGGTTCCAGAACAGCTTCTCTGAAAGCCACCTCCTCTTTGCAGGGTTCCTGTTTTCACCTTATCTGTGTTACTTGTTTTGGGAGGTGAAGATACAAAAGCAGTTCCTGATGGCCTATCCTTCAAAGCCTCAGCAGATACAAATTTGTGCTTTTTATTTGCAGGTAAAGCTTGTGTCTTGAACTCCTCGCTGAGCTTCTGACGTTCCATATAGTATTTGTAACGTAACTCCTGCAATTAGAGCAAAGAACCCTGTTAAGTAAAACAGCATTTGGGGAATCTGAGATTATAAAACTGACATTCAGTCCTAAGCCTGAAAAGAAGTTTTACTGTATTCTATAGCTTTTATTACCTATTTTCCCATTGCTACTAGAAGGCAACAGAACACAAGTCATTATGGAAAAAAGAGTTATTTAAAAGTGGAACCCCGATGACAGAGTAGGTATTGAAACAGGAGACTAGAGAAAACTTGATCTAAAGCCCATGCTAAAACCCAAAATAACTAAAAAGCTAAAAATACTAGTTTGGACATTAAGCGACAGATTATCAAATTTTCATTAAAATAATCATCTGAAACCAGTTTTGGTGATGGGTTCTTTTTTTTAATACTAGATACAGTAACTATGTAAACTGTACTCTCAATGGGAGCAGAACACAGATGTTCTTCAGAATAATACAGAAGAAAAATAATTCTGTATTTAAAGGTATTCTCAGAACATAAGTTATGGGAATCACCACGAGCCATACTTCACTAACTAGAATCATTCTACATAGAACAATACTCAGTCAGTGACCCACGTGGAAAAATCTGGCTGTATAACTAGATCATTGGAAATAAAACAGAGATTGGATGCAGTTTCACACCAAACTATCGGGAATTTTCATAGCCTTAGAAGAATGGACTCTATTATCTTCAGAAGAGAGAACAGAGGCAGATCACTTCCTCTTCAAATCAGAAATACAGAAGCTTTTTTGGATTAGAACGCTACAGATGTGACCCAAAAAGCCACGCTAAAATATAACTAATAGTTGAATTCAGTGGTAAGATTAAGCTCCAGCTTTCTGAAGAAAAAAAGCAGTAAAAACCTAACAGCTTCAACAACCTAGTCAGGTTTCCATTCGAGAAATGGAAGGACAGCTTTCTTCTAAGAACACTGAAAAATACGATAAAAGCTTATTTAGAAAGTTTGTCATAACACAGAGTAGCTAGGCCATACTTACACCAGATCTTCAATCATACCTCATGGCTCATGTTTTGAAATGCTGACATTTCCGATACTGACATTAAGCGAGTACAGATCCTGCTACCATCTGCAAGTTCCTCCTGTCCTGCTACAGGCTGAAAAAAAGTTTTGCAGCAGACAGTGTAGTTCATTTTGATATGACAAAATAAACAGAAGAGTACAGCACTGTAGCCCCATAGTCAAGAACTTACGAGAAATGTATTAGGCACATTCTTCTGGTCTTGCCATTGCACTAAGTTATTTTTAAATAGGGTATTTTTTGTCGCGTTCTCGTTTCCTCCAGAAGGTAGATCTATTAGAAAGAACACAGTATTGATGGAGAACATACTAAGTATAGAAAATACCAAAATGTTCCTCTGCCTCCAAACACGGATCACAATGAATAACAACAGTGTATCGTCCTAAGTGAGACCCTACTATTTGTCAAAACTTCTGTTAGATAGAGCAAAACACCTGCATAAGAAGGTTTCTAAATGCCTGGAGATTCCTGCCCTGATGCAAACCCAAACATTTTCTCCCAGGAAGAAAAAGCATTTAATCAGACTGCAGTTAAGGTTCATATTGCACCATGACAAATGCCCATCTAGTTTGGCAACACGTTTTTGGCAGTGGCGAGACTGGCTGGGTAGGAAAATGATAATCATTCTTCCCCAGATTCAAACAACACAGCCTAGGGACTTTTTAGAGAAAGCTCAGTCATAAAATGCATTGAAACGCCTGGATGAATTTATCTTTCATTAATTTCCTTAGATGCTTCCTGAACATTTTTGTGCTTTTCCCATGCAAATTGTTTAGCCATTAGTTCCCCAACTTATGGGTTCCTAGGGTGACCTCCTGAATCTTGCCCTACATGAAGTCCTCCTTCCCTACCTTTAACAATACCTGCATTAACAGGCATTAATTTTAGAGCCAGGATTTCATTAATAACAGGTTTTATATCCATCTTCTTTTGAGTATACTCTTGCGGTTTTTCATAGCTGGATGTGATATTCATCAGGTCAAGCTGAGTTTTCATTCTGGAATAGAAAAAAAAAACAAACAAGCCAACAAACTTAAACAGCCTTCTTAAGGCTCACATACCAATAACAAAATGACACCTGCCTAATCCAATGATAAATCAAAAGAAAGCATTAAGAGGAAGAAGAAATCAGAAGACATCTCCAATATAATGTCAAGTTTCCTGGATTTTTTTTTTTCTTAGAAGTACTACTTGGTGACTCACTTCAACTAGATTCCCATTAGATACACAGTGAAAACTGCAAGAAGTGGTGTTAGTCTGAACCACAACCTATTTTAAAGAACTCCATTTCCAAAATTCTTTTTTAAGCTGCTTTGAGTGCTGAGTAATTAAGAATCTTCAGAAATAAAGACAGAGCGTATGCGCTCTGCAAATGCAAAGAAACAAGACACTGCAGAATCTGTATAAATGTTCTTAGACTGAAAGATTCTGTAAAAGTTCCAGGCATGCTTCAGTGTTCCCGAGTCTAAACAAGACATCTAAAAATATCCAGTCACCACATCTTAATGAATTCTTATACTCAGCTTTGTCAGGAAGCCAATTCAAAAGACTGATTTTCTCTAATGCCGAATAATACATCACTAAAATACGTGGCACTTTTCTTATAATTTGGAACACAGAGCATCCAAAAATCTGAAAGCTTTATCTAATGTCTTAATTACTAAATACTATTCTTATTTTAAGTTGCTATCAGACTATAGCCAATGTAGCCACTTTCTTAGTTTCTAATCTTAAAATTACAGTAGAGAATTAACAAAGCATGAAAACAAATAGATATATATATACCTTGTATTCAAGCCACAGGCCACCTATAAATAAAACAAGAAATTGTAAGATATTCCAATTCTTAAAAGATAGATATTGTTACTTTATCAAAATACTTCAGAGACTGAACTGCCTGTCTTCATTTCACAGAACTACAGGAGACAAACCTGTTAACATTCACAAAAAAGCTTATAAACACAAAATTCAAAAAGTATGTCTGGGACAATGATTTATCTTGTAATTATATTGTGTTAAAAAGAATTATTTCAGAGCCAAAGGAAGATATTCATATCATGAATCATGATCCATGTGGTTATCTAATTATTTCAGGTATTCATAAGCACTGAAATGAAAGACTGTTGTGTATTTTCTGTGAGGGAAGCCTCTGCTACCTGCTCTCAAGATGCTGTTGCACTGAGATTTTATAAGTGTGTCTTTTAGTTTTACAACAGCCAGATATTGGCAGCATGAAGTGCGCTGCAGTCAGGTGACTCTTCCCAAAGGAAGTATGGGAAAGTAAAAAACTGACTGGATTCTGGACTACCTGCTTCCCATACAAACCCGGTGATCTCACTGTACTGTATCTTAACACAACAACGACAGAGCCCCACCTCAGATATGCAGACTGTTATGGGGGGCAGGTGGGAAGGTGCTAAGTTTAGTGCACTCTAACCACTAACTAAATAAGAAAAAAACCACCGTTTTTCTCTGCAGTTCCCTTAAACACTACAAGGAAGACTTTTAAGGGTCTTGTATACAGCCATCCCTATAGTACATATACAGTACATATACAGTACACTATGTCAGAAGTTCATAGGGTAGCTTTGAGTAGGCTGATTTATCTCCAATCGTGTGCCTTGGTGCAAAGTTTAGTGTGGGTTTTAAAACTAGCGCAGGTGTTCCCCATACACAGTACTCCACTCTGCAGCACAGACAAGTTATTGGTTCTGACTTCAATCTTTCCCCTTAAAGCATTATCAGTCTCTTACAGAATCCCAGAATGGTAGGGGGTGGAAGGAACCTCTGGAGGTCATCGAGTCCAACCCCCCTGCCAAAGCGGTTCACCTAAAGCAGGCTGTAGAGGATCACATCCAGGTGGGTTTTGAAAGTCTCCAGAGAAAGCAACTCCAAAACCTCTCTGGGCAGCCTGTTCCAGGCCCTGTCACCCTCATGGCAATGAAGTTCTTCTGTATGTTCAGATGGAGGTGTTTAAAACTTCACAAGATTAACAAGGCAATGGAATTGGAACATAAATATGGAAAGGCAAATAAGCATGAGACAATTCTGAAGGCAATACTAGTAAATAACTCCTTACCCAGCACCAAGGCACCTTACTTTCACAGCTGGCAGCATAATAGAGCATGTACAGCAAGAGTGATACCGTCAATATTAATTTCATTAGCTTTCAGTGAAGAAAACTGAATTCACTATCACTGAAAAGCTGCAAAGAGAGTTTTTCAAGTTTTTCAAACAGAAAAGCACTGTTATGAAAAATGTATAAAGTGTTATATTCATTTTTAATTTGTTGAGTGTTTTTCCTTATTCAGCCATTATCGTTATCTGCAATATAGGAGGCTCTATATGACATTTGACTTTCACTGTACAGATGATTTGGTATCAAGTAATAAGAAAAAGGCCGTCACCTCCAGGAAACGCTGAGGATCACACTCATGGACAAGTTTTTCACAATCCTTCAAAAAATTCTCAATCGTCTTCTTGTGAGTTTCCTTCATTTTCTTCCAAATCTGGAATTCTTTCTCTCTTTTACTTCTTTGATTTTCAACATCTTCTAGCAATTGCCATTTCTTCATTTCCAGAGTTTTGAGGATTTCTCCAAATTCCAGTGTGATTATCTCTGCATCATTGTTCAGAACCATCTAGAAGCAAGAAAACCCCAAACCGGATGAGAATACAGTAGCACTGTCTAGAGGGAGTCACTTCCCTAAGTAAGCTCAGAACACATCTATGCCACAAGAAGCACCGGCATGCTCCACGCGGTGATTAACCTAGCCTGAGAAGTGAAATGCATATATATGTAAAAAATAGTCAACATCTGTAACTCACATCAGGATCATTTGGTTGACTGGATATTTCATTCATCAGCTTCTCGTTTATTATCCTCATTTTTTTCAGATTGCTGAAGAAGGTTAACTGCAAGAGAATTGAAATGCTTATTATGACTTTATCCACTTCATAAAGACATTTCAGTGGTTTTCTAGAATCACTTCATGGGATGTTCCCTACAACACAAAAAAGCAAGGCTGATTATCAAAACATCACTTAACATCAGCATACAAACTTTTCTTTTGCTATTTCTCTCAGTTTAAGCTCACCTACAACGTATATTCTAGTATGCCGGTATTTTATAATTAAAACATTGTTTCCCTCAGCCTTTTTTTTAAAGCAAACCCCAAAAACCTATCCCTTCACACACACGGCTAGCACAAAAGAAGTTTCGTTATGCTATTTCCGTTTGACAAGCAACTGCATGACCTTCACTTTTTTTTTAATGTCTCAGACTAGTAAAACTGAAAGCACTCCATCACTGAGTTATTTCTGTGTAGTTTTAAACTAAGGTTACCACTGATTTTTCCTCGTTTACCTCACTACAGCATCACTAAGTTTTACATTGAAAGTCTCGTGCAGAGATGGGAAATCTGGGGAAAACAGAGCAAGATGCAATTGGTGGTAGGAGAAACAGGAGGGAAATGAGTGCAGAAGCAGCTTTTGGCTTAACTACAGCTCTGATTATTCTTTAAACTTTTACACCTATACTCTTCATCTTGTTTCAGTTACTGCACAGCAGCAGAACTGCTGCTATGATGTGCCACCCTGCACTTAATTTGCACAGGCCATGAAAAACTCATTCCACCCAAATGAGGTATTCTGGCAAAAATAACAACTACAACCAGCTAACCAACCATTAGGCCAGGCACTTGCTTTCTTCAGGCAAACAGGGATGCATTTGGAGGTTGCATTTATTAAATTATTACTTACCTAAGCCACCTATTTCTAAATATGTAATTACATCTGACCCACATTACCTATGCCAGCTCAGAGAGCCTATAAACAAAACATCTATAGGTGGGTTGTTTTGTTGTGTTTTTTTCTTTTTGTTCATAGGAACTTCATGAATTCGGAAAACCAGATCCAGACATGCCATCAACTCTCAGCAGCAATGTGCATTTTCCAAGACTGCAAGTCTCTACGTGAGAGCAAACCCAAACCCAGCTCCTCAAGGTGTTCTGGTACCCTGGGTTCAGATGACGCCCGGTCCCCTGCATGTGGTGGGTGACGCCTGACGGCAGCAGAGAAACGCAGAGCCCGCTTGTCACGAACAAAGCCTGGCTCGAAGCCGCACACTCGCTCGCTGCCCCTCGCCCGCCCACTCCACCGCGTTTTCCCTTGCGTTTCTCAGTAAAAGCAACCGGGGCCCTGGCCCTGTGGGATGCCCTGCGGGGCGGCCAGGCCTCCCCGCCAGACGCCTGGGGCGCGGAGGGGAAGGGCCGCGCTTACTTTTTCCTCCTGGTACACAGTGTCGATGAGGTTGACGGAGTGGAAGATGCTTTGGTGCTCCTCGGAGACGCACTGCC
>JANHFX010023842.1:25195-36197 GCA_027560015.1 Chloroceryle amazona
GCTGTGTTCAAGCCCAGGCTGGACGGGGCTCTGAGCACCCTGCTCTAGTGGGAGGGGTCCCTGCCCATGGCAGGGGGTCAGAATGAGATGATCTTGAAGGTCCCTTCCAACCCAAACTGTCCCATGATTCTGTGCTATACAGCACAACTCTGGTAATTACAACTGGCATTCCTGCTAGAGCTCTTGTAACTGAGAAGTACTTAAAAGGATCTAAAATTCAGACTGAAGCTGTTCCATTATTTTCTTCTCAAGTTGGTGCTGGAAACCTGGCAAGCCATTAAAAATAACAGGATGTTGTAGCAATGCCAGTAGCTTCTGCTAGGGGAATTACTGAAAAATAAAGCATATATTAAATAGCTTTAGCTTTATTCTAGGAGAAAAATAACCCTTTTTTAGGTAGCATGAAAAAAAATGTTCATGGATCAAATGTAGCCTTTAACCTTTTCTCCTGTTCCACTTAATCAACATTGCAATAGCTGTTGGTGGCACAAATGCCCCGTGCAATGAAAGAGGAGTGAGCAAATCTCCTGCCGATCAATACTTTTACTGGAACAAAAATCTTTAAAGCTTACAATCAATTAAAAAAGTTAAATCCGATCCCTTTAATTTGATGAAAGACCACTTCCCTCTCTTTGTGCAGGTACCTGCTCCTTGTGTTCCAGTAAAGATTCATCAGCTCCAGGCACCTGCACACAGGGACACTTCTCGTAACAGCACCTGGTCCAGGGGGGTGAGGTGCCTTTCAGAAATACATCCTTGCATGTAACGTCTCACCTGGACGTTCCAAGGTCTCTCTGCTCCTCCCCTGTCTTCCAGGACAGCAGGGACATCTCTCCTGGTATTATCCAAGCATCAGTGGGGCCTTTGAAATAATTCTGTAGCAGGTGAAAAGTCTAGAAGCGAAGTGATGGTAAATTCATGATTTATTCATTATTAAAAGCAAACATCCCGAGGACTGTTTATAGGTTTCATTAAATATTTGTGCCTGATGGAGATGTGGAGGGTTGCACCATGCATTCATTGAAGGATGGAGTGCAGAGGCACACAGATAATTTTGCAGATGAGTTTCTCTGGCTGCTGTGTCCAATACTTTCCCCTAACCTCCTTATATCATCTACATGGGTGATTCTGGATCACTTCCACCAGCTCCACCTTCCCCTCTTACTCTCAGTGCTCTTTGCACTCTCCAAAAGTATACACAATTTCATGCTTAACAGCTCCTGCTGTTAGAAATGATTTATAATAGGATGTGCATATTTATGAGCGACTCTCTGGGCACTGCCAGAGGAAGCTTTCCAGCTGTGAACTCTTGTCCACCCTCACGTAGGCTGGAGCTTGGCCGTCCTCTGCCAGGATCCATCAGCACTGCATGTTCATGGAAGCTTACTGCTAGAGCCTGGGGTTTGTGTGCACGGCAGCTTCCCCCCTTCCCCTGGGACATGGGGTGAATGTCCCGGTGCATCCCATCTCTGGCGGTGACCTGCCCTGCAGCACACCATGTGGACTTGGAGCAGTCCCGGCCCCGTCTTCAGGGCACGCTTGTTTTGTTCTGCAAGTGATTGGATAGATTACAGTGACCGAGCTGCAGAAGTTTCTTTCCAAAAGAATGAATTTGAGACTAAATTAGTAGCTCACTTGACCTTGAACAAGATCTGTCTTGGCCCAGCCGCCGTTGGCCCACAGGTTTACCATGGCCACATCATTCTGCAGAAGGTGGCTTCCTCTGGGAGCATAAAAACTGATGACTGCAAGAGACTGCAGACCTCTGAAGCCTGTTTCCCGGCCCATGCATGTGCCTATCTGGAAGATTGACAGAGATTCCTGCTGATGAACATCCAAAACGTGTGTGTGTGGTGGGAGAGAAGGCTTCCTAATGTCTAGGCTGAGGACTGCATCTAAACTGGAGTTTGACCACTTCTCCAGGAGTCTCACTGTGTCTGGGAAGATTATCCCACCTTTGTTACAGAAACCTTGTATGTATTTCAAGGCTGCTGTGACCCTTCTCTTCTCCCAGTTAACCAACCTGTTCATCCTAACAGACAATCTTCCTCTCCTCCATCTCACCTGTCGATGGTCAGTGCCCAGAAATGCTGGAGTGCTCCAAACGCCTGCGGTAGGCGGGTGCTCCACTGCCTTTCAGGCTCTGCTATTTTATTTACTTTCGGAGTGTTTCATGTTCTCATTTGTTCCTAGTGAAATGTATTTTTGGCCACTTCTGAAATTTCAGCTGGTTAATAACTGTTAATAGCTCCTAGCATTCCAGATTTGCAATTCCCACAATCAGCTAGACCGGAATTTGTGGATTTTAAACGAAAACACTAATGAAGCCAAGGCAGGATGCATGGCTATGAAGCTCTGCCCCGTCCATTCTCCTGTTTGGATACTGGTTGTTACTCTCCCCTCTCCAGTGCAGTGGCCTCATCTGGGTGGTGTTTGTCTTGCTTGCTTAGAGCACCTTGCTCAAGGCACAGCCACTCCTGACCGCGAGGCCCACCGCTCGCTGTGCCGAGGGAAAACCGTAGAGGGAATTGACAGGAGATGCTCTTGACAAATCGATGTTGACTTTTTATTTTCCCTTTGTTTCCTTGTGAGGACGTACAGATGGTTCAGTTGTTTATGTCGGTGTTTTTCTGAAAACTGGAGTTAAGTTTCTGTGGGTTATGGCTCTTCTGTTGACCTTTTGTGTCTGCACAAGACTTTTTTTCCTGTGGAAAGTACAAGAGGGGAATTAAATCTCAGCAAGAAACAGAATGTCTTAACATCTTCTTGTTCTTACTGGCTGATAGTCACGTAGAGTAGGGAGGGAAATTTTCAGTAACTTTAAACCTCTCAGTCATTCTTAGACTCAAAATCTGATGAGGTCAAATGGGTTCTCTTATAAAACACTAGATTAAGAATTAAACAAGTCAGAATTATTTACCTCAGCTAAGCAGAGATGTGAAAGAAATGTAAGAATGATTTTGCCAAAGTTTGGCTTGTGAGCTGGATTCAGCAGAAACCCATCTCTGCAGAACAAGCACCACAGAAAGGAGTAGAAATCTCTGCTGCCATGTGACATCAGCCACCTGCTCTGAGCAGCCTGGGAACCTGCTGCAGAGGTGGGATGGGGGGAGGATTTTAATGCAAATCCTGGGAGGTCCAGGATCAAATTCAGTTTATTTTTTAATTTCCAACTCACTCTTAGCTTGGACAAACCTCAGTGCTAGAATTTAAGAATGCTTTTTGCTCCTGCGGCCAGCACTGGCCGTCTGTCCCAGGTGAGCTGCCTGCAGTTGCCCCGAGGGGTCACCTGCTGCTCAGCGCCTGTCGTGCCCATGATGGACACGAAGCCAGAGAACCCCTTGAGGAGGTGGGACAGGGGGAGGTTTGAGCGTGCTGCTGAGGTGGTGGCCTCAGTGTCTCAGAGAAACAAGTTCCTACAGCAGATTCAGAGAGCTGCTGGATGGGGACTTGTTCTGGGAGCCTCTCGGGATCGGCTCCTTCCTCCCACAGCTGCCTGTCCCTCCTCGGATCCCACCCGCCGCTTGCAGCAGCTTTACAAAGGTGAGGACTGTGCAGCCGTGGGCACGTGCTCGTGAGCGTGTCCCACGCGGGGAAGCTGTGCCATCAATCCATGGCAGAGACCTTCCTGTCGGGGAAGGTGGTGAGAGATTTGCAACCTCCCCCTGCTGCAGATCGCCTGCCACGCGATTAGGAGTGCGGAAAAATGTGTAAAGTATGGAATCTCCAAACATGAATGAAACTTGAGTGCACTCCCACCAGGTTTCTGAAAGGCATCGCGGCTCTCTGGGTGTTCAGAGCCGTGCACGTGGCGACTCGGGACGTCCCCACGCGGCAAGAAAGGGGCTGTGATCTCTGTATGGCACGAGCGGGCGGTCACTGGTGCTTGGTCCTGCAGCTTCTCTCGCTGTTCGTTTCTCTGTGTCCCTCATTTGTGCATGCAGGCAGCTGGCTGCTCCCTCTTGAAACTCAATTAGATGTGCTGGGAGCGAGGTTAACTGGGGGTATTTGTGTATCTGCAGCCAGGCACTCCCGAGCAATTGGATTCTGATGCTTTCTGGATGTTTTGTAAGTGAGAAAAAATGCCATTGTGTAATGCAGAAGATGAGTAGTTCTGAGTGTTCTAAACGGTTCTGTAAGTCTCTCCTCTCTTTATTAACAGCAGCACGTTTAAGAGTCCTGAAGACACTTCACTAAACTTTCATTTTTTGATATAATAGGCACTTAAATAACTTTTTTTTTTCAAAAAGCTATATGGAAGAATTACAGTCGAACGCAATGTATACTGCTGTGCAAAACACACACTGGCTTTTGTTGCCAGGGCTCGCTAGCTGGAGCCAAGAAAGAGGCTATATTCTTGGGGCACAAAACCTCCAGGGAGAAGATGCAGCGTCCCATCTCTCTCCGATTCAGAATGGAATGTAGTGATGAGTTTCCTCGCGTGCGTGGAGATGCTTTACAGCCCCGGCTAGATGCACTAGAGCCGCAGCGTCATCCTCACGCTGTCTGCAGTTGGGGTGCTGGGCCTGTTCTGGTGCCCAGGTTTCCGTCAGGCTGGCGTTTGCTGCCCTGCGCTTCGGCAGCAGGCGCAGCCAGGATGCTCTGGGTACAGCAGGCAAAGTGCTGCTGGGAAACTGTGACGTCCTGGTTGGAAAAACACAAACATTTAGGCACATGGGCAGGTTCCTTCTCCAGAATAGAAAGCAGATTGCTCTGGTTATTTTTGGCTCTGACTTGGCAGCTTGACCCTCGGGGTGAACCTTGTCCCCCTGCTTTGCTGGGCAGGATCCCTCTCTGCCTGGGCTCGGGAGCCCTTCTCGTGTAAACACGTCTGTCTCAGAACTGGAAGTACATCTTCAGTGAGTGCCTGGGTGTGTGGCTGGGAAATCTGCTCGCTGTTAATATTTTCACAGCAAGAGTTGACCTGTGGATCATAATAAGAAGAAACAAAAGGGATGCAAATATGGCTGTACGTATTTACAAATGTGATTAATTATCTGCAAGCGAGTTTTGTTGTCGCAGATCTTATTTCTGTTTCTCCCCAGACACACTGAGCCTTTTTGTGTTCGCACTGGCAAACACACAAACCCTCCAGTCAGATGACATGTGTCACTTAAACCTACCCCAGATCTGGATTTGATGTATGTCAACACTTTTAAAGTTGTTAAATTCAAAAAGGAGTTTCTCTGCCGGCTCCTCGGTTGCCAAGGGAATGCAGAGTGTGTAATTTGGCTTTTAAAGCCAAACCCAAACATCGCCGGGTTATCCATCTGATGGTACAAACCTATCTGAATATTTGTTTGATGTGTTAGCAGCGAGATACTGATGTTTTAGCAGAAGTTCTGTGGCTGTGGATGGGGATTTAGGGAGCTGGGGAGGAAAAGCCCTGCCCTGGCTGTTGGGGCAGTGACTTGGCCGTGCCTGTGCCTCCTGGGTGCCTCCTGCCCTACCTCCTTCAGTCTCAGCACCTCCGAGTGATTTTGACCTCTTCTGCCACTCAGTCCCAGCAAGGCACCTGCTGCAGGGATGTCAGAGCCTTGGTCCAGCTCCCCACACTTGCCACTGAGCCAGGCACGGCCGCAGGGCTCTGCCTTCCTGGGGGGGTCCAGGGCTGGTCCTGCCTGCAGGGGGGATGGACCAACATCAGCAGGGCAGGGTGGTGTCCTGGCCCGGGAGAGGCCCATGAGACAGACAGACAGATGGTGGGGAATGAGCTTTACAAGGTGTTGCCCTCTCCCTCTGCAGAGGCTGCAGGAGCACCGATGAGATCTGTGTTCAGTTTGTACCGCCGCCTTTGGGGCAGACGAAGCCAGCCCGTTCACTCATTTGGAGCGGGGAGGGACACCTGCAGCAAGGGTGAGCCTGAAAGCCTTGCTCTGAGCAGCACTTGTGCAACTTCCAGGCAAAGGCAGCCAGACTGAGCAGTGCCCACTGGTGCTGCCCGCAGGGACCAGGGGCTGGAGGGTTGGTCCTCCCCTGAGCTCTGCGCAGCCCCGTGGTCTGGGAGCAGTGGCTTAGTCACGGCTTGGGTGTTGGTCCAGGGGAAGAAAAGCAGAGAATCTTGGAAGAAACAGGCGGCCTAACCCAAAGTGATCTGTTGGAAAGTAAACTATTAGGTTAGATTAAATTAATAGGGAAATTAAAACACTGACTGAATCAGTACCCTGTCTGCTGCGACTGACACGCCGCAGAATCCCCCAGCCCTCACCAACAGCTGTAATGCTTTGGCAGCACGTTCATTACCACCAGAGAGGTTAATCGAGAACTTTTCAATCAAAATCCCACTTCAGCTGCCTTTTTGCCATCCAGAGCTCAAATAGATATGATCTTGAATAGAGAGGTAGTTGGGCTGCAGCAGAACAGAAAAGCCTTTGGCAGAGACGTTGGGACTCAAGCAGACCAGCTCTGTTTCTTGTTGCCACCCTCTCACTGCACCCACGCAGGCCCCCTGTGTTGGCCATTGACTTCCAAACAAGGGAGGGTTGAAATAGAGACATACTTTATATATATCTTAAAATATAGATATTATTTCTTAGCTGTAAGTAAATTAATATGACTATTTTCAGGTGTTACTTGCAGAATCAGAAATAGAATAAAACAAAATCAGGAAAGAAAAAGAAAAACAATTCTAGGACATGGAAATGTTCTCGGGGGGGCTGTTCCCACCAGCTTCGGCCTCTCCTGAGCAGCTGCCGAGCTGTGATCTCTTTCTGCTTTACGTCTTGAGGAGAATCTTCCGCTTGCAGCTTCTATACTCCAGGATTAGTATTGACGTGTGAGGAAATGATCAGTTTGCTTCAAGTTTATTCGCTGTATTTCTTCAAATATGTTTTATTTGCTGTATTTTGAAGCATTTAATCTTAAAGCCTGAATATCTGTTGGGAGTCTTGCCTCCTTCTCCTAATTCTCTGCCACTCGAATGGCAGAGCCAGGCACCGGGGCGGCAGGGAGGGACTGGCAGAAGCTCCTTCTCCACTGGTGCAGAAGGAAATACTGACACACTGTTTATACAGGTGCCAATTCTGACCTCCCCTTCCGCGTCTCCCATCTGCAGTGCACGTTTTTGCTTTTATTTCAACATGTATTTTTAAAAAGAGAACCATGAAAAGCGAGTGAAGAAGAAGACATCAGTGCCGTGTTACAGCTGAGATTTTACACACATTAAAGCTCTTAAGTGGAGCTGTGTAAAACTCATTGGTTTCACTTCACAGGGGCTTGTGACAAGATTTGCTCTGGCTTGCGATCCACCTCAGCCCGCACCCTCCCAATGCTGCCCTGAGATGCAGGGCTCAGCTCACTTGCTATCTCGCAGCCAGATTTAATCAGGATGCGTTCGTTCAGACACCTCTGTCAGCAGCTGTCTCCAGACTGCCCTTCTCACGTGTTTTCTGCACAAAATCACATTGGTTTCTTTTAACAATAACAGCACCTACATTTTCTTGAGGTTTTATGGCCCTGAATGAATAATTTCAATAACTCTGAATTTATAGCAAAAGATGAAGTCCTGATGTGTGATACTGCTGCCAGTACTTCAGTCTGATGTGAGCACAGTTTGGTCCAGAGTGTGTTTGTGCTAAGCAGGCAAGTACTTCTGTGTGCATCACCTAATGCTGAGAAAATCAAGCCAAAATAGCCATGGGAATTTCTGAATTTCCTGGTTACAAGCGTGCAGTGCAGCACCTCATGTTCTATCTGTACTGCAGGGCACTGCTCGGAACAGGCTTCAGGCTGGGGCAGAGCAGCTGGAAAGTGCCTGGCAGAAAAGGCCCTGGGGCCAGAGCCATCTGAAGAACACCAGAGAGTGCCCAGGTGGCCAAGAAGGCCACCAGCAGCCTGGCTGTGTCAGCACTGGTGTAGCCAGCAGGACCAGGGCAAGGATCATCTGCCTGTACTGTGGAGGCCACCTCTCCAATCCTGGGGTCAGTTCTGGGCCCCTCACTCACAGAGGGGCTGAAGCCTGGCCAGAGAAGGGCAATGGAGCTGGGGAAGGGTCTCCACCCTAGGGTCTGGCAAAGCAGGATCAATGGGACTTGTACGTGTAAAGCTTTCAACTCCTTACCTGGTCTCTGGCCCAGCTGCCAGTAAAGGTGATGCTGAAAAAACACTGCTGGAAAAGAATAAAGATGATTTTTATGTTGAAGATGTCAGAGAAGACAGGATTCCCAGGAGCAACAGGGCGCTTTCCAGTTGGGATAACTTTGTGGCACTCAGCAGGCAGCCTGAGCACAGCTTCTGCTGCACGGTTCATGCTGTTTTCCAGAGAAAATTATTTTTCCTTCCACGTTTTTGTTTGCTTTCCGAGATATTATCCTCAGATGTACTTAGTCACCTTTCTAGCAGAACATATTGACAACGAGGTGCATCGTGGTGCTGTTCCATCCCATCTCCGGCGGGGAAAAGCAGAGCCACGGTGGGGTAAACACGGTGCATATGCTCAGACGTGGCTGAGACACAACACAGCTGAACATGGAGAGTGGAGGCTTCAAGACACGTACGAAGAGGAAGATCTCGGTGCACAGGCGACAGTGCTGTGCTCTTGGAAAACAGCGAGAGAGCTTCAGCAGCCACACTGAAAATAATGGTGGCTTCTTCCTTACTGAAACCGGGAAAGGCTCGGGAAAAAGGGAGGAGAGCGTCAGCAGAGCTCAAGGCACGAGAAGTGAGGAGGAAAGGGCTTGAGTGCTGCCCTTGTGCACCACGGGGACAGCAATGGGGGTACGGGCGCAGCAGCGGCGATCGGGTCCCTAGGGAATGGAGAAGAGCATCAGAGGTGAAGGTGATCAAGGTGCTGGCTGGTAAAATTTAAGAACGAGGCAAAGAAATGATCTACGTGTCTCAGTAGCCATCAAAATCCATCTGACCTGCTTAGGGACAGTGATGCTTAGAAACCCTGGCATGGGTGTGGTGGGGCACCTCGTCCACAGGAGAATGAAATTCACTTAGTTGAATACTCTGAGCCATTAATAACAATTTTTAACAAAGCCCGGAACAACGGGTCGATTCCTAGGGGGGAGAAATTTGATTAGTATCTGTGCTTAAAAAGGGTAAATAGAAAAGTTCTGGTAACCAATGACCAGTTGTCAGGCCCAGAAATAATAATGGAAAACCTCACGTGAGATGTCACCACCAACGAATTCTTGTGTTCTATACTGCAATTAATGCCAAGCAAAGTGGTTTTATGAAGCATGAGTCTTAAAGAAAATGGCCATGGGAGATGATAACTTTGCTGACTGAAGGCAACTGTCACAAAACAGATTTCCTAAAATAATTTGATTTACTGCCCCAGGCACTTTGAAAAATTGCCTTATACCCAGTAATGCCTCAGAAATTAAATGGATTAAAACCAGTTAAATGTTCTAAAAATGTAATCAAGCCCAGGAAGCCATCGTTCTTTGGTGTGTTTCTAGCAAGTTGCCATAGGGATCTCTCCTTAACACAATCCTGCCTTGCAGAGGACATACATCAGCTGGTGCTAATAGTCCAGGTGGCAATAGCTCAGCCATGGGGGGGCTGTGGACATCCCACTTTCTGGGGACCAGTCCAGACTATACCTGTGGAAAACATGAGGTATGTTCTGGTTGGAAGGGCACGATGCCCAGAAATGTATCGGGAGTGAGGATTCACAAGAAGGGCACGAGGAAGACCCAGGAAACTACAGACCTGGGAGTCTGACCTCAGCACCTGGAGAAATTGTGGAGAATTGCAGAATCCCAGCATGGTGGGGGTTGAAAGGGACCTCTGGAGATGAACTTCTCCAACCCCCCCAGTCCAGCAGGGTCATCCAGAGACAAGCTGTTCAGAGAGAGGTGCCAGATGAGGTGGGATCTGTAACCTCCTCCCATTCTGAAGCCCTCAAGGGAAGCCTTCCTGGGATGTCTGATGGGCACGAGGGAGCACGGCTGCCATCCGCAAGCGCCGCATGGAGACCGGGCACGTGGAGCCTCAGGGCATGGGCACAGTTGGCTGCAAACCTATGCTGGGAATAGGAATATTCTGATTACCAAAGCAGTTAGTGGCTGGAAGGGCTGACCCAGGGACTGCACACTGTAAAGACCCTCCAAATGCAAACGGAGGGATTATTTGGAAGCGTTCCTGAAGCTGGAACAAGCAGTCACGTGGTCGGAAGAAATTAGTAGATGAAGCGTAGGAAAACACATTAGATTATCCAAATGGTCCCTTCTGGCTATGAATGTCATGAAAGAATATGTGGGGGTTATTCCTTTATTAAAAATAACAGATTCATCTAATTTGATCAGTTTTTCTCTGTCCTTGGCAGTCACCACAGCATCCCGTTTGCAGATGTAGCCACAAGCCGGCTCTTTGCTGAAGGACATCAGCAGAGCTTCGCTAACTGCAGCTCTAGACAGAAGTCCTGATGTTGCTCATCCCATGGCTACGGCTGAGCAAAGAGCTGCTTCTCTTCTCCCTCAGACTGCCGAGGCTTCAGGAGAAAATAGAAATTCCCCTGTGTGAGGAGGGTGAAGGCGATGGAGGGGGAAGCAGCGGCCCCGGCACAGAGTCAGTCACTGAGCTGCTCTCCGGCCGCGCCAAGAACATTGTGGGGGGCCTGGGACAGGGTCTGCCTCATACCCTGGGTGCTGTACATTAACGTGTCACTTTGCACCCCGAGTCCTGGCCAAAACCAGCGCTGAGCACTACCACAGTGGTTACTGCCTACACCAGACTGGGGTCTGGCCCCACGGAAGACTTTCCATTGCTGTCACTGAATTGCCCCATTATACTTTGGCTGCCAAACTGGTTTTATTTTCAAAGATTGCTTCCTGTTGCAGTAAAAAGTTATCTTTCCTCTGACGAGGACCAAGGCACAGATTGTCCCCCTGCACTGGGCACTGGGGAGGCAGCCCCTCAGATCCTGGCATCAGTTCTGGGCCCCTCACTCCCAGCAGGACATTGAGGGGTGGAGTGTGGCCAGAGAAGGGCAACGGAGCTGGGGAAGGGGCTGGAGCACAAGGGGGTGAGGAGCAGCTGAGGGCCCTGGGCT
>JANHFX010023843.1:0-67512 GCA_027560015.1 Chloroceryle amazona
CAGATCTTAGCTATTGGAAACTGCTTTTGTATTGACAATTTTTCTGACAGCAGAGGATCAAATATTTAAAATGCCTGCTTTGTCTGTTTTGTCCCTTTGTCTGTTTGGAAACCTGCTGTGTGTTAGAATGAAAAGGTAAGAGTTAATTCTTCTAGATGGTGCATGCTTGCATTGAATTTGTAGATGTTTGTGTCCTGTGAGGCAGTGCCTCTTAATGCCACATTTGTGATCGATGCCACATGCTTAGATCGATTATGCTTGTCTAATGCTTTTTGTGTGCTTGTCTTGTCACTAAACTTCTACACCCATGGCAGCCCTGAATTTCAGTTGTGGCCTTCTCCAAACATGAACCTGCTTTCCTCAAGCGCTCTGTCAATTGAGGAATACTTTAGGGAATTTTTTTTGTGCCCATGCTGACTCTAGCCTCAGGCTTTCTTCTTACCACAAACTGAGCTATATGTTTTGCCTGAGTCATGGGGCAGCTTTGTGTGATTCCCGTAGGGAACAGAAGAGACAGTTACTTTGTCACCTGTAGTGGGTTTACTGTGCTGCTGAGTACAGCTGCATCGCTGATATTTTTAACGGGCATAACTTGACTATGGAAGGTGTTGGGAGGTGGCCCTCAACCGATCTCCATGGCTGTAATATTTACCTTTGTTGTTTTGCCCTCAGTCATGATAAATCTTGCATGTTAGAAGGGCAAAGAAAATGTTAATCAGGGTTCAAGGAACGCTCCAGCAGGTCACTCTACTTTGTTTTCCTCTTTAAGGCAGCTAATAGGCAATTCATGGCTCCTTTTGTTTGTGTGTTTTATGAAACGCACATTTTCAGAGGTGTTTGTAATTCCTGAAGAGCAAAAGTAGGAATAAAAAGAGATGACGGGGAAACTCAGCTGCTTTTCTTGTTATGCTATACCACAGATGTATGGGACTTCAGTCCAGAAACTATTGCCAGCTTAGTGTGTCCACATGCAGTTATTGTGCTCTATAACTCACACTGTGCTTCTGGCGCGTTCTGCTGCTGTCTGTCCTAAATCTGAAGCACCATGTTGATTTGATGTTGTCAGCAGTGACGACTTTAAGCAATCTCTGATTTGGTAAGAATTTCGTGTGACCGTGGTCCCTGACTCATAGGCGTGCATGAAGGCAGGAGCAGCCCATCTCAAGAATGGGAAAATTTAAGTCTTGAGGTTTAATTCATTGGAAGGGGTTTTGTAGAGAATGTGTTTATGCATGGAGTAACTGTCATGCATGGAGTTATGCAAAAGAAGAATGATGCTCTCCTGGTGCTAGCCATGGTTCAGGAATGAAAAATCCACTGGGTACAGCCACCAGAACACCTCTGTCTAGTTTGTCACCTCCTCTCCAGCCAGTGTCTGGATGATTTTAATAAGACCAGCACTGGGAGGGATAAGAGAAACTTTCTGTGGAAGGTATAATGCTTGTAGAGATACACATCTCTACATCATCCACTGGGAATGGTTTTACTCTTAGTTCAATGGAAGTTAGTCTAGTTTCTGTCTTTCAACCATAAGATTTTTCATAGGATGTCCTGGAAATGAGCTTCCATTTCATCCCTGAGACTAGTTTGTTAGTCATAGCTGCTCTGAAGGTTTTTGGAGACAAATAGTATGTTTGTTATAGCTTGTCTGCTTTAATGATTGGCTTATTTGCCGCATTCTGTCCTAGACTGATAACTTGCTCAGCATGTGTGAGATACTACAGAGGAATTCTATTGCCATTCCTCAGAGCTGCCCTGACCAATGAAGTTCATTACTAGAGATGCCTAAGATGGAGGGA
Source organism: Chloroceryle amazona (assembly GCA_027560015.1). NCBI lineage: Eukaryota > Metazoa > Chordata > Aves > Coraciiformes > Cerylidae > Chloroceryle > Chloroceryle amazona. The sequence goes on from JANHFX010023843.1 coordinate 1,800, forward strand.
GGTGAACCAAAGTTTTGCAAATAGGTAGCATTTCTTCAAAGTTGTGTACAAGTCCTGAAAGATAACTTATTCCTATGGGTAGATGTTGATGGCACTGGTTTCCTAGTGGACATGTGAAGAATCTAAACCGCTTCTGAAAGTTCTTTTTAGCCCGCAAGTTGGAAAGAAACTTGACAATATGAACAGTCTTAAGCTGATACGATTTTGTGCTCCTGAATCTGACATAGTAGCAGTGCTTCCAACAGTTTCTCTGCTGTTAGAAAGGTTCTGCATAATAACAGTGAAGCAAAGAATTTGGCCAATTCAGTGTTGCCTCTCTTGCTGAGAAGTTTGGGGTGAAGAGGAGGAGAATAGACCCTGGAGCTAATTGCAGGGGAATAGTTGTCTAACAGTGGAGCCCTGGGGCAAGGCTGGAGGGAAATCCTCTCCCTACCCTATTTGGAAAGTCTTGGAGAGGAAGAAAACCTCAAAGCTTTTCTTTTTAGAAGCTAAGCTGGATGGCATATCAAACTTAAAGGAATTCTTAGTAATTTACTCTAATTGTAGCAGTACAAATACATACTTCGACAAGATCAAAACTCCTGGCTATGCCTCATGCTTCCATAGAGAAGTATGCTAAATTGAGTTGGGAGCTAACGTGTAAAGCTCTCAAGTGAAGTCCTGGAATTATACCATCGTAATAGTTGCAGCACGTCCCCCTTTCATGAGAAGAGGAATTTAAGTTGGTATTTTCTCTTGGGTCTTAGCTGTCAAGCTCTGGCAGATTTAGTATTTTCAATATACAATATGGTGCTCAGGTCCCAGCCTAACTGTTTCTGTTTGTGCCCTAGCTAAGCTGTAGGTGTTCACATAACATCAGCTCTAGGTATGCGGGTTGAACTTTGTGGAGGAATCCATAGATTGACTTGCTTCCAAGTACAAGATTTTTCTTGGACCTGTACTTCAAAGCTGGGGGAGGAACAGCACTCTAATAGGAAAACTCTCTTCTTTACAGCTTGTTCCCCAATTAGTTCGTATTCTGAAGAACCTTATCATGTCTGGATATTCGCCAGAGCATGATGTGTCTGGGATCAGTGACCCCTTTTTGCAGGTAAGAACTGATGCAGACAGTAATTGATGGGTTTAGTTCTGTGATTTTAAGATTTTTGCCTTTGTTAGGGTTGATTGTGGAAATGCTCTTCATCCACGCTAGTGCAAGACACCTGCCTTAGTTTAAACAGCAGCTGTAGTTGCTTATCATACGATGTAAAGTTGTGACAAAAGGGAGAAACAGAGAGATGCGTTGGTCTTGCAAGGCAGTGCCTAGTGGGGTGTGGGGGTACTCTTAATAGCTCTGGCTAGTGGGAGAAAGATGAGCACAGTGTAAGTCTATCTTTGTTGGTAAAGTTCTCATTAAAGATAAATATTTGCTTGGGAATGGAAATCGGCAGCTTGTTTTGCCGCTTTGCTGTTCTTTGGGAAGTGTACTGGGCATTTCATGTCCCCCATGTAAAAGTGCCATCCAGTGAGCTCTTCTTTGCTTTGTTTCGTCAAACAGGTACGAATCCTGCGGCTACTAAGAATTTTAGGGCGAAATGATGATGATTCTAGTGAAGCAATGAATGATATACTTGCACAGGTGAGATCTGCAGGGTTCATGAGCAGCTTAAACTTTTGCTTCTTTGGTTTCTTAATTTGGTTTCAGCAGAATTGCTGAGGGTACAGCTGCTTGCTCTGCTGGGTTGAATTTTGCTGCAGAGAGATGCATGGGCTTGGTTAGTTTCACTGCCTGCTCTGCAGAAGAGAACAAAGGGGATCTCTCTTCACAGAATCACAGAATGTTAGGGTTGGAAGGAACCTCAAAAGATCATCTAGTCCTACCCTCCCTGCCAGAGCAGGATCACCTAGAGTAGGGCATACAGGAATGCATCCAGGCAGGTTTTGAAAGTCTCCAGAGAAGAAGACTCCTGTTCCACTGCTCTGTCACCCTCACAGTGAAAAAGTTTTTCCTAATGTTTTTGTGGAATCTTCTATGTTCTGGTTTACATACATTGCCCCGTGTCCTATCACTGGAAAGAGCCTGGCTCCATCCTCCTGACACTCAGCCTTTACATATTTATAAACATTAATGAGGTCACCCCTTAGTCTCCTCCAAGCTAGAGACCCAGCTCCTTCAGCCTTTCCTCATCTTTGTGGCTCTGCGCTGGACTCTTTCCAAGCAGTTCCCTGTCTTTTGGACACCTTGGGGTTCCTTATTTTGTGTTATGGCTTGTTTGTTTGTTTTCTCCAGGTTGCCACTAATACAGAAACGAGTAAAAACGTGGGAAATGCCATTCTCTACGAAACTGTGCTCACTATTATGGACATAAAATCTGAGAGTGGACTGAGAGTAAGTTGCCTTTGCTATGGCCTTTTTTCTTTCTAGGCATTAATTTGTGTACAAGTCATGAAGCAAAGTTGCTACACCAAAACACAGCTCCGCAGTTGGCTTTATGTAAGACTGTAGCTTCTTCAGAAAGCGGTGAATTTTGGGTTTTGTTTGCTTTTTCTTTTTAATAACAAAAATAAAAAAGCAGAACTTCCTGCAGACTGTGTTCCCTTCCGTACAGGAGAGAGCCTGTGCTGTTTGTCTTAGCTTTTCCTCTGCTTACGCAGCTTCTGGAGTTCTTCACGTTACGCTTTTGGCCAAGAACTGCAACAGTAGCTTTGACAGATTGACTTTAAAATAATCTTAAAACAATGAAGATGACCAGTAAGCCTTTTCTGATCACTGACCTTCCCTTACTCTTTCTGCAGGTGTTAGCCATTAACATCCTAGGCCGTTTCTTATTAAACAACGACAAAAATATTAGGTAAGATGTGTAAAGTGTTTCAGCAACACCAGTTTAAAATAGGTGAGAAACAATTACACAAAGATATGCTGAAGCAGAACCCAGGAGACCATATTGGGAAGTATTGTCTAGCTTTCTTCTTTCTTGGTGCATGATTTTTCTCTGAAAGTCTTAGCTGTGGCCATGCCCTTCTTAGCTGATGAGTCTGGGTGTATGATCTAATTCTTAATGTGTGATTTCTTAGTCTAGTCAAGTTTTGGGTTTTTTTCCCGTCTTCACCCAACTGGTCTGTGGTGATACTCAAATTAAGAGTTGGCATTGGAGAGCTGACAAATTGGGCAAAGTCAGTGTGTTTTTTTTTTTTCTGATTGTGTGACTCGTTGGCTACAAGGAGGTTTGGTTGTGCAAGTCATGGTATAGGTAGAAGACTCTAGCCTTGGGAATTGCAACTCACACTGACTTGAGTGTATGATCTACAGAGGTCTAATCTTTAGTTGCCTTGTCTTTTCAAAATATTGAAGAAGACTGGAGAACTGTCGTGAGCCCGGGAATTAAGACAGGGGCTTTTCCATGCAGCAGGGTATTGTTATGCATGTTACAGTTCAGTGTGATAAGTCACCTTTGCAGGTAGGTCAGGCAGTCTTCTGGAAGATTTCTGTTTGTTACTGAGTATAAGAAAACCCTATTCTGCTGCAAAGAGTAAGTTTGGGGAGTGTCTGTGCATGTGAAATTAAATGCCTACTGTCAGCTGTTTATTACCATATATCTTATCACAGATATGTAGCTTTGACATCATTGTTGAAAACTGTGCAGACGGACCATAACGCAGTACAGCGGCATAGAAGCACGATTGTGGACTGCCTGAAGGATCTGGATGTCTCCATTAAAAGGTAATTGAAATTCAGTGTAATAGGCTGTCAACCTTGAGAGGCTACGGGAAGCAAGCAAGGTATAGGGGAAAATTACAGGAATTGTGGGAAATTTCAGGGACGCTAGTAGTAATGCATAGTATGGTTCATACTTCAAAGGAGGTAATGAAGATGTGCGGCCACCTTCTTTGAGAAGCTGCTTTTACATATTATGCATCTTGTATTGGGAAAAAAAAGGTATTATTCTGTTTGCCTGAATTTTTCCAAAATGGAAAATTGTCTCAATGGAAATGAAGCTGCATGATCACGAGAGCAAAGAACCTCCATGAAATATCCTAATCAGAGCTACTCTGACATGCTCCATATTGCTATTCTTTCCCAGATGAACAGACAGTGCCATGTTGCCTTTATGCAGAGTTAAGCTGTCCAAATAATGTTCTAGATTGAATTTGATTAGGCAGTGGTAGAATTCAGACTTGATTTTTCAAATAATTTGCTTACAAACCACATCCTGTTATGCATTCTTGGTGTTCATTTGTCATCTAAACAGCAGTATGTTGCTCTGTCTCTGGGCAGTGGGAGACCTTGCGGTCTTTTCTCCTTAGAAGAAGATTTTTTTTTTTTCAGTGATACTCAGTCTAAACTACTTCACCTGTTTCTTCTCATTACTTCAGTTACGTACCTTTTACTCAATCCTAGTAACTGTCTCCTGTTTGTCAGACACTCATAGATATTCTTGGGTGGTTTGACATCGCTTTTGTCCAAGCTATACGGAACTCTGCTCTTCTAAATTGAGTCTTTCAGCCTACCAGTTGCTTGCTTTTTCTTTCAGAATTCTCTTCCTCATTGTTACTCATTTAATTGATGATGATCTGAGAGCACAGTGCGGGATACGATATGTCAGTGGTGGGGACAGTTGTGTCCCTGTTGTGTCTTCTGGAATCAATCTGCTGCAGGCCAAAATTTCACTGAGCTTTCATCATGTCATGAATATACTTTAAAAATTGCTCAACTTCTTTTTTTTCCATTTTGTCAAACTGCTTAGATTTGCCATATATACTTGTTAGGCATTCTTCAAACTTGTGCCTGTTTTTGAATCAGATCTAGATTTTTAGTAGTACTGCTCAGTCTGATATATACAGAATAGGAAAGAAATTGGATAGGTCTCACTTCTGAAAGTTAGTTTTCCCTGTTACGTAATGGGTATCAAGTAACCTATTTTTATAGTTGCAATCTATCCCAAAGCATAAATTTGCGTCTTATATGCTGAGCAAGTCAGGCTGCTGTTGCTGTTCAGTGCCAGAGACAGCATGAGGCTACAATGTAGAATAGGAAAGCCCCATCCAGGTTTTGGACAGAAGGTAAGAGAAGTGCATGCTAGGAAAAGATAAGTATGCTACACATGACAGAGCTTCATGTCTGAGTGCTGTTGGAGGATGAAGCCTTTGAGTGATCCATCAGCAGAGCATGATGTTGCCATGCTGACACTCTTGCTGCTGACAATGCACTGTCTCCACTGAAGCAATGTATTGACTGGATGTCATAGTCTCCACGTAGCAAGTTTCAAGGGCTGGGACTTGAGGGAAAGACACGATACTTGGTTTTGGTTATCTGAAGCATGGTCTGTTCTCATCATCTTTTAACCATTGCAGTGCATCTTTGGTCCACGTAGTATAATTCAGAATGGCTTTGCCATTTAATTCAAGTGGGTTTTGTCTGTCTGCTTAATGTAATCAAACAATGTGATTAGGAACTTCGTGACAGATATGAGCCAGATAGTATGAGTGGAAGATAAGCATTTTGTGTTGAGATAAATGACTCGTGTTAAGATTGCCGAGTACCTCTGTGCACTCGCAGTATTGATATACCTGCTTTAATGTGACTGGAAGGTTAAACATGAAAAACTTGTAATCCACTAGAGTTTGGTGTAAGGAGTAGGGAATTAATTGGAGCTCATCAGTTCATATTTTAAATCTGTACTGTATTTGAATCTGTAATACATGGGGATTGAAACAGGTCTCTTCTGGATCCCCAAAGCTGGAGAAAGCATGTTGGAGCAGGAATTACTTATTGCAGAAACAACCGGCACATGATTGCAAATACAAGGACAGTCAGACCTTAATGCTAATGGACTTTGATCGCTGAAAGATATTTCTAGCCTTTAGGACATCTGGATGAGTGCTTGTAGAGCACACCACACTCCCATTCCTCCTTAGTTTTTTTGGGGGGTGGGTATTTATTGTCAGCCCATGAAAAGAAAAATACTGGTACATTTCCTGTGGAAGGCTTTTCTCACAGGATTAATACATGTTGCCCTCTCCTTAATTAAAAAGTGCGTTTGAGTAGCTGGACTTGTATGTTGTTGGGTTTTTTACTTCACTAGGTAAAGATACTTCACTGGTTTTCTGTCTCTTGCCCTAGGCGTGCAATGGAATTGAGTTTTGCTCTTGTTAATGGGAACAATGTCCGTGGAATGATGAAGGAGTTACTGTATTTCCTAGATTCCTGTGAACCAGAATTCAAAGCAGACTGTGCATCTGGAATATTTCTTGCAGCTGAAAAGTATGGGGTCAATTTACTTGCTATTAATTTTTTATGCACTCTTGGAATTATAAGCATTTTGTGTGGTGTTCTTACTCCCTCCTCGCATCCTAAGGGAGAATATGCTGATCATCTCTTCTCCATTTGCTGATTGTGTGTGCTTTGTCAGTTTTAACCTACTCTGAGGAACAGGAAGCACCGGTATGCCCTATATGGACAGTCCTCATATCACTAAATTGTTCTAGTATATTGATTTCTGATGTCAGTAGAGGCCCTGTCTCCCCTCCACACACAGATTCTCTCTGTTTAGTTTTACAAGTGAGATGATCTCGTTACTGTTGAGCTACCGTTATCTGCAGTCTGACTTTGAAATATTGTATGTGCAAGGTATAGCTGAGCTACAGCATACGGACTTGTATATTCATTCCCCCTTCCAATAGTGGCATTAATAAAAAAAAGTCAAAGAATGTGAAGTGCGTGGGGTTTTGTTTTGTGGGGGTTTTGTTGGTGTGCCCGTCCGTTCCCTATCCCCCCAGTAAACAGTGGTCCAGGAGGGAACTGAATGGGGAGGTCCTGGTGATGATGGGTTTCTGCTGGTGTTGAAAGCTAGTAGTTATTGCTCTAACCTGTTTGCTTAATTTTGTCAGATATGCTCCTTCCAAACGCTGGCACATAGACACAATTATGAGAGTCTTAACAACGGTAAGTGAAATTGCCTCTCTTGTGTGTGACTACATTAAAAAAATAAAGTAATTCTGTAGGAAGTTGCTCATCAAGTTGGAGATGTCTATAAAGACTGGCAGATAACAAATGCTCCAATACACAGAGGAATTATACTTACATGGAAGTGATCCAAGGCAGACAGTCCAAGAAATGTAAACTCGGTAAATGTGACTGAGTGGGTTTTTTAGAATAGATGTACGATTTCAGGAACACACAAGAATACAGTGTGCATGAGATTTCTTTCTGTTGCAGTAATCACATTAGCTTCTAAATTAGGATAGCTCTTGTGCTGCTTGTGATCATGGGAGAGCGAACACAGCCTTAAGTGACTTGCAAAGAGAAGGGGAGGGAAACAGTTTCTTGGAATTACTCCAAGTTGAGTTTATCAAAGCTTTTTCATGAAACTATATCAACAGCCTTTTGATTCCTCCTCTTTGGGTTTCGTTATTACTCTTTACCTACATGAATTTCTTTGTAAGCATCACAGCTGAGGTGGAACTGTTCTGGTAAACAAAAGGGAAGAGATCTTGGTAACTTGGGTAGGCAGTGTGTTCCCTGAGGCGGAGGAGTAGGAAGTGATTTATCAGTATGAGTGCTCGAATTTGAGAAGCAAGTCTGGCTTGTGTACTGTTTTGCCACCCTGAAACAGAGAAAAATAGATTCCTCTGAACTGAGAATTGATTTCCATTAGAAGGTTGGCTGTGAGAATTGCTCTCAGATGACTTCCTTCAATAAAGTAACTTCCTCGTCTTGGCTGTGAGAGAAACCATTTATAAAGTTGTCTTCATGAGACTGCCTGCTGCAGACTCTTGCAGATAAACATCCTTTTCAGTTTACCAGACTTATGAGAACTAACACAGAAAGATGGCATTAGCCGCTGGTGGATGACCCTGGCTGGACACCAGGTGTCCCCCAAAGCCCCACTCTATCACTCCCCCTCCTCAACTGGACGGGGGAGAGAAAGTAGAACAAAAGGCTTGTGGGTTAGGATAAGAACATGGAGATCACTCTGCAGTTACTGTCACAGGCAAAACAAACTTGGGGTAATAAATTACTTACCAATCAGAATAGGATAATGAGATATAGAAACAAAATCTTAAACGACCTTCCTCCAATCCTTTCCTTCTTCCTGGGCTCAACTTTACTCCCAAATTGTCTACCTTGTCCCCCTGAGGAGTATAGAGGGACTGGGGAATGGGGGTTGCAATCAGTTCCCCACATGTTGTCTCTGCCACTTCTTCCTCCTCAGAAGAACTCAGATTCTTTCCCTGCTCCAGCATGGGTCCCTCCCATGGGCTATATTCTTTCAGGAACAGACTGCTCCAGTGTGGGTCTTCTGCTGGGTCACAGGCCCTGCCAGCAAACCTGCTCCAGTATGGGCTCCTCTCATCACGGGTCCGCAGGTTCTGCCAGGAGCCTGCTTCAGTGCAGACTTCCCACGCAGTCACAGCCTCCTTCAGGCACATCCACTTGCTCCAGTGTGAGGTCTACTGTGGGATGCAGGTGGACATCTGCTCCACTGTTAACCTCAGTGAGCTGCAGGGGAAGGGAGAGTCTGCCTCACTGTGGCCTTCGCCATGGGCTGCAGGGGAATCTCTGTTCTGCTGCCTGGAGCACCTCCTCCCCCTCCTTCTTCACTTTCAGTGGTGTTTGCAGAGTTTCCTCCCACGCATTCTCACTACTCTCTCCTGCTGCAATCATTGTTGCTCAGGTTTGGGGTTCCCCCCTCCCTTCTTCACTACGTTACCATAGGGATGCTGCCACCGTCACTGATAGGCTTGGCCTTGGCCAGCGGTGTGTCCATCTTAGAGCCAGCTGGCATTAGCTCCATTGGACAGGGGGAAGCTTCTAACAGCTGCTCACAGAAGCCACCTCTGGAGACCCCCTGCTACCAAAACCTCGTCATGCAAACCCAATACATCTTTCCTTCAGTGCCAAATCTCTGTGATTGCGTATTGCCTCATGGACTTTCCTGGCCTTAAATGTGGCTCTTCCCTCTGAGCTCTGTGCTCCTATCCACTAACCAAAGAGTGATGTGCAGGCAAGTTTCTGGGTCCTGTGCTTATTTGGTATAGTCTGGCTTTGAGCAAGTGATGGAATTAAGTTGTGTTCTGCCCCCAGGGTGGCTTTGGCTTAAAGCCTTCCATTTGACAGAAATTTGCTGTGTTGATTTTTGTTCCTTCTGTAGCAGAGGGTTCTTACGGCCACAGCCTATCTTCTTGACAATTTCAACGTATCTGTAGTGTGGATTTCTCTGGGTATATTTGGGTTTATTGAGGAAGCTTACTGTCCTGTACTTCTACCCATGTGAGCCTACTCGAATTCATCCATAAGGTGCTCGGGGATGAGGAGGCTGACTTTCATTTCCATGCACATCAGGGGCCTTTGTGAAGGCTATTAGCGAATGCTGGGTGTTACCGAGAAGTCGGATATTGAAACCTAACAATTGTTCTTGCAGGCAGGAAGTTACGTCCGTGATGATGCAGTTCCCAACCTGATTCAGCTAATAACTAATAGTGTGGAGATGCATGCCTACACTGTGCAGAGACTCTACAAAGCCATCCTTGGTGATTACTCCCAGGTAATACCAAATGTGACCAGCTTCGGTATCCTTGTTGTACTGCAATTAGCAGGTTTACTATGCATCTCAAGGTAAAGTCAACATCACACTGTCTAGCTCCAAGAGAAGAGACGTTGCAGAGAAGGTATGTCTTCTGTAAATTCATGTTTTTATTTTCTCTACCTCTTTTGGAATTCTTGATTGAATTAAATATTCCTGTTTATTCTGCTGTGGATAAAGTCCTTGGCTTGTGATGGTTTAATTTATCATACAGACATCCATTTATCTCTGAGGCATCTGATTTTTCTTCTAACAGCAGCCCCTGGTGCAAGTGGCATCTTGGTGCATAGGAGAGTATGGAGATCTTCTGGTGTCTGGACAGTGTGAAGAGGAGGAACCAATACAGGTATAGCTTGGGAAAGAACAGCAACGGTGTACCAGCTGAGGCTGGAGCTGCGTGGTTCTGCCTATGATCCTTGCAGCAGTTACTTAGCAGTGGTATCTATGACAGTCGTGAACCTTGGACAGGAATTTCCTTCTCGCACAAGCAGCATGGGCTGCATAAACAGTGTGAGGAGTGCAGCTACAACTGGCAGAGCAGTGTGATTTCAGTGCTAATCTAGCTTGCAGGGTACCTGCTAGGGTCTTAGATGTGTATTCTGGTGATAAACCTGCTCCTCAAAGTGTGGAGCAGGAACTGTATTTTAAAACAAGCATAAGATCTCAACCTGTATGCACCTGTCACATGCATTCTGAACATAATGCTGTGGGTTCACAAAGTCGCAGAGGAGTACAAAATGGCTGTTAAACGGGAGACAGGTTTTTACAAGTATACCCTGGAAGACTTGCTGCAAAGCTGCTCTCTGTCTCGGACTAACCTTTCTGTACCTTTGCAGGTAACAGAAGATGAAGTTCTTGATATTTTAGAAAGCGTTCTGATCTCTAATATGTCTGCGTCTGTTACACGAGGCTATGCTCTCACTGCCATTATGAAGCTTTCCACAAGGTTCACCTGCACTGTCAAGTGAGTTCTTGTTGATGATGTGCTGCATAGGGCTTTATTGCAAACATGCTGACATTGGTTGTCTTCAGCAGAGGTACTCTTGGGGCGTGTTCTGCTTCCATGGTTTACAAGAGTCATCTTGTTACCTGTTGGCTTTTATAGTCCTCCTTTGCTTGCAGAGTGGAAGACTTCACTGATTTTGCACTGTTTTCTCTGTGCACGTCCTCTACTATGTAGGGACTTAATCCATGTTGCCATTGCTTTAAACTTCTTTGTGGGGAAGATACGTTCTTACTTTCAGTGAACTGTTCTTTCCAGTTCCTTTTTCAAATGATGGAGGGAAAAATAGTCTTCCTTCCTATGGAAGACCTGTTGCTATCAATAGTTAGCTTGCTTATGATATACCTTGCAGTGGTATATTAATCACCTGCCAGTGTTGTGAAGGGAGAGTTCAAAAATGGATATTGCTTAGATAGTCCAGAAAAACAGCAGTGACTACTGTTTCAAGTGAGTTATACAAGACACCTGTTGAGCAGAGGCCTAATAGTGTTTTCTGGATCAGACATGCTAATCATTTCCTTATTGCTGCTAATTCCGTGGTGTGTTGTTTTTTTTTTGTTCCCCCCTGCCCACACAGTCGCATTAAGAAAGTAGTTTCCATTTACGGCAGCAGCATTGATGTGGAGCTACAGCAGAGGGCAGTGGAATATAATGCACTCTTCAAGAAATACGATCACATGAGGTAAGTGCTGCTGATGGTGTTTGAAAACGATTATTATAATCTACTCTAGTGTCCTGTGTACCACACTTTGTGCTTTGACAGCTTTGGGGGTTTATTAATTTTTTGTGGGATTGCAGAGGAACTAGAAGCCCTCCCTTACCTATAGGGTTAGTGAGTGTTCTGAGCACTTAATGTATCCTGGGATTTTTTTCCTGTGGTCAGAGATGTTCTCTGCCAAATCATTTGCCCTGCTTTGAGCTTTAACGTAACTATTTTTTACTTCTGAGTGTTGAATCTTAAATTTGCTAGCCAATAAGTGTCTGCAGGTAGCTTTTACCGTGTCAGTGTTGCCACGGTCATTAGGTTCAAACTGGTTTTAAAATGTCTTTGGAAGAGACATGCACAGATGTCCTAAGCTGCACTCTGATCTTGAAGTAATTCTTCCAACTGTTAATATTCTTCAGGTTTTAGAACATCATCCTAATTGACTGTATCACCTTGTAGTATCTGTTGAAAATCTCGTATTCTGCATGCAAAAGCATACTATTTACTGCACCACTCAGCATCCCTGTTTTATAATTTGTGAGCGTGTTAACCTCCTTAGACCTTCTCATTGAGAGGTCCCCATTTATCATTGCTTTCCTCAGGTGACTGTTTCTTCATGAGCAAGTTCAACCCCTGCTTTGTTGCAGTAACTAAAGCTGTACTTCTTTTCAGAATAGCCATTAATCTCTGCGCAATAGTTAACTGTTTATACATAGGAGCACCACAGATTCTGTTCAGTGAGGATCATAAGGTTGGAGAAAATCCCCTGGAGACTAATTTCATTCACTCTTGAAAACTTGCCATAAGACTTCATTGGATGGAGGAGCACCCACTTTAGAGTCTAGATGAGAGGACGGAGAGAAAATGAGTGTCACCGGAATAAATATTGCCTGTTCATAGGGGCCTCCAAACCTTGTTTCAAGGGCTCTTCACAATCACTTTTTGCCATAGGTACCGTCGCGTTCACTGTGTGGTGGACGCAATATCCTTGCGATTACCTCTCTTCTCTCCTCCTGTGGGATCCAGGGAGCAACTCAAATTGTTCTTGGAAAAGTCCTGTTAGTGAGCTAGGGCATGAGAGCTCCCAAGGGCTTCCCATGAAGCAATGGGTTGAGAAAAATCTAGCATGAGAGTCTTTTGATTTGAGTTGACCATTGCAGGCAACAGTGGTGATCAGCTGGCTTTTGATCAGACTGCAGTGTCTGCTATTCATAGTTTGGGGAAGAGTTGCAGTTCAAAAAGAAAAGGTGACCGTCACAGAACAATTAAGGCTGGACAAGACCTCTGAGACTTCATTCAGTTTTACAAAAGAGCATCTGTATGGCTTTCCTCTAGTACATTCTGGTGGCCGTTAGTGTAAAGATCAGTGTTTAATAGTTTCTGCTTATTAAGGCTTTGCTCATGGTAAAAATGCATACTGTTGTTGGTTTTATTGTCACTGGAACAGTTCTTTGGCCCAAAATATGTGTAGATGATGCGACTTACCCCTATTATATGCAGTGCTTTGTGGCTTGCTCTGCAAGGGTAATGACCTTCCTTATATTAGAGACTAGTTCTCCTTGTACGGTTTTTCCTAGTTTTCTTGTTTGATGTCAGGATTCTGAATCCCATGCCTCATCTTCAGTCATTATCAGTCTGTATCATTTCAGGAGGGTGCTCTCAAGGGCTGAACTTAATCTCTCTGGAAACTTAATTTGGCTAAATGAGAATATGGTGATTTGCTTTTCCAACTTTGGTACTCGTTCCAAGTGGTTAACCCTTCTGCAAAGAGAATTCTAATGAACTGACTCTTAACTGCATATGGAACAGAGCAGTCACATGTCCCACATCTGCAGTTAATCCCCATTGCTCTATTATTTAATCTCTGTCTTGGGTTTGCTATCATAGCCTCACAGCAGAAACCATGTCAAGTACTAGGGGAAGATCGGAGACAGGAGGGCTGGTTTGGCTTTCAGCTGTCAACTAATGTATGTATACTGGCAGAGAATGCTAGGGATTGCTTCTGACCACCTCAAGCTGTTGTGCAGTCTTACAGTTCTCCTGCATTGGAGCTAAAAGGAAAAGGCAGGTTGCCCTGTATATATCATGTCCTGAATGTCTGAGTATTTGGACTGGGAACTAGGAAGATGGCACAGTGTAACTATGTCAGCTTCTTTCAGGCCAGCCCTGCTTGAGAGAATGCCCGTAATGGAGAAGGTCACCACAAATGGCCCAACTGAGATTGTACAGACCAACGGAGAGACAGAGCCAGCAGTACTGGAAACCAAACCTCCACCCCCTGGATTGCAGCCTGATAGCCAGGTAATGGAAACCGATCTAGGATAAGTTTCCACTGCCTGCCAGACCACGCTACTAGCCACTGCCAGCAGTAAGCCGAGACAGTCTCCCTTCCCCTCTCTGCATCTTTGCTAGTTCTGGCCTGGTGATGAATGCATCATCTCTACTGTGATGACTGTAGTGTCAAGAACAGTTGTGTGGAAGAGGTCGTAGCGGGGAGTGCAAGAGCAGGGTGGGTAAAGCCATTAATCCACAAACCTGATGCAGTGTGCACCAACTCCAGCCTTCTCCATATTTGTGGTCCAAAGAGCATAGAAACTAGATCTCTTATGGGTCCTGGGACAGTAGCAAAACTGAGAACCGCTCAGGCTGGCCAACAGCTATGTTGGTCTTCAATCTGAGAGCAAGTAAAATCCATTATATTTACAAGGGAAAGTACCAGGAAGTTGAATATGTAACTGTTACATCCACTCTCTCATTAGGAAAATGATTTGTTGGACTTGTTGGGGGAAAGTTATATAACACCTGTAATCCCCACTGCACCTACAAGCAAGCCAGTCTCTGCTGGTGGGGAGCTCCTTGACCTCCTGGGAGACCTCAACCTAACAGGTGAGCAGGCTGCACCTCTTAAAAGTCTGCATTCTCAGTCCTGGGGTGGGATGAGAGCCGGGTAGTTCTTCACTTTCTATCAAGTCCTAGTCTTCAGACTTCACTCTTACCAAGATCTGTATTAGCAAGTCAGGGAATGAATTCACAAGTTGACTCTGCATGATCAGCTGCTTAGACTTAAGTCTCTATCCTGGGAATGCTGTGAGCCTTTCCAGAGAGGACAGGGAGATGTGAGGAATCCATTCCATTTGAATGCCTCCTAGCTTGAGAGGAACCAGTCCATGTTAAGGAAAGTGAAAAAGGGGAGGATGACATCACAGATGATTTATAGGGCTTTGTTTAAAGAAATAGGATATGCAGCAGTTGATCTTTGGAGAAGGAGTAATTGCTCTTCATTTTATGACACCTAAGTAATAATCCTTCAACATTTCTTGTAGGTTCTCCAGTGTCTGCTCCTGCACCCCAGATAGCACAGCCTCCGTTCCTGCTTGATGGACTTTCATCACGACCTCTCTTCAATGATAATGCTGCAGGTTAGGGACATGTGAATCCTTAGCCCAAGGTGCCACAGCAGCCAACTGGAAGAGGAAACAAGGGGTAGTAAAAAAAAGGGGGTATCTGGAAATGAAGTGCAGAACAGACACTGGAGCAGGAGGAGGGGTGTGTTTAATCTTCAGAAGAGTTCATGTCTAGGGTGAAGTAAATGGCATTCTGTGATGTTGAGAATGATCTCCAGAACCTGTAGGTATGATGCTTTTTTTTTTTTTTTTCTCCTACACTACAGGAATCCCCTCCATTACTGCATACAACAAGAATGGGCTGAAGATTGACTTCACATTTGAGAGGTCAAACACCAACCCCAGTGTCACTGTAATCACGATACAGGCCTCCAACAGCACAGAGCTGGATATGACAGATTTTGTTTTCCAAGCTGCAGTACCAAAGGTAGTGCCTCAACTACAGTGACAGGTTGAAGGCCATCTGAAAATAATTCCTGATCAGTGCTTTCATGTAGGCAGAAACTTGCAGCGTGGTAAAAAAGGCTAAGAGCTGTTAATAGATCCTTTTAGTGCTCAGTTTGCTCATCTTTTTCTAGTCTGAAAGTAAATATTATAAATGCAAGAGAACAGCAGTTCCTATCAGATTGGATTACTGCTTGGACAAAATCTTTTTTTAAAATCGCCACTCTTTAGGAGAGTTTCTAAACCACATGCAGAGAAATGTTTGGTAGAAAAAGTGAAGTCTAATTTTTCCCTTTGTGCTTAATTTCTAAGAAATATACTATTTGCAGGTATAGATACATGTAAAAAAATCTTTTGAAGCTATCAGCTGCTTACAAATTTTAAATGAGTCCTCACATGGTGATTAGTGATGGTCCTTCTTTAACCAGCGAATTGTCTCCCTTTGCACTTAGCTACAGCAAAAAATATGGGAGACGGGTACTGCCTAGTTTATGAGAGAGCAGACCATTTAAGCAGGGTTTGACTGGAATGTTCTTCACGTTTGGGAAGATGCTTCTGGGAGTTTCACTTCTAGGAATTAGTAATGCTTTAATTCAGATGGGTTTCATACCTGCTATAGGATGGAATTAAGGAAAGAAGGGGCCTCCTGAATTTACAGGTACGGTGAGCAGTCTTGAGTGTTCCTTGCATGGGTGACACTTGAAACAATGCATAACTGCTGATATTGGTACACTACAGTGTGTACTCACCCTCTAGTATTTGTGCTACCTGGATCTTCCTTATGTAGTCAGCAGGTGCATATGTTGCTCTTTGTAGCTAGGGAAATGAAGAGATCATTATTCAGGGACAGAAACGGAACTCTTTGCTTTGCTTTCTCTCGGTGCAAACAAATCATTTTGTTTTCACTTCATGAAGCATTGCATTGTTTTTTCTTTGCCCTTTCTTCAGACATTCCAGCTGCAGCTCCTGTCTCCCAGCAGCAGTGTCATCCCTGCATTTAACTCTGGGACCATCACACAGGTCATTAAAGTCCTGAATCCACAAAAGGTGAGTGATTCCAAGAACAGTTAAGAATGCTTTCTTGGAATTGAGCGGTTAGTGGCAGTCGGTTAGGGATGCATCTCTGATGAGAGATAAGTAGTGAACTATGTATTTTTAATGACAGTCATTTTGGTTAGGGTTAGGAAAAACTTACGAAAAAGACAGGAGGTCTTGGGTACAGGTTTGGCCTTCTGTTTGGTTATACTGCTAAAACAGATTCACAGCTTTGCTGTCGTCTTGAGCTTGTGAATATCTCTTACATCAGAATGATTGTTAAACCATATATTCAACATTCATTCTTGCTGTCTGCAGCGGCGTTAGTTGAAATGTGTGCTACGCGAAAAATAGCTTGATCCATAACCTTAGCAAAAGTTTCCCTAAGTGGTGTCTCGTGTTTGATATGACGAGTGTAGTTTTAAACAGTTAATGTAAAGAATTTTTAGATGTGATTTAATCATAATTCTATCTGTTTTACAGCCTTCAGAGACAGGCACCAAGACTGGGATACAGCAGATTTGAGGGGAGGGAGGGGTGTGGCCCACATGGCCTCCTTAAGAGGCTTTGCAAGTATTCAGATGGCATCAGAAAGAAAAAGAAAATTGAGATCGTGTATTTCTTCCTTTTGTGGCACACCCTTAAATTCTTAAACCTATTGAAGAAAACATCTTAAGTTTTTTACAGGTTAACACTTACGTACTGCTCTAGATCTTAAGTGTTGCTGCTAGACTGATGTGCAAACTAGAAAAAGTTCTCAAATCTAAGCCCAAGATTTCACTGAACTGACTGTCTTCTAGTACATATTTTTTGTAGTTTCCATTCATTTTCCCTCATCTTCATCTGGTGTGCTCCCCTCTACTTATATTAAGGCACAAGACTAATTTTTCTCTGTATCGTATATACATCTGATATTAATTTCTCTGTGGTGCCGTAGAGCATCTTTCAAAGATCACTTTGAAAGTTATTTTCTGAACTTGGGACGGTTTTCCTGTAACGTGCCAGAAGTTGCAACATATCCAACTCAGGTGGGCCCCATAAGGTGAAATACACCTAGACAGTGGGGTGCTTCAGAACTCCTATGAACGCTTCAGAATACAGAAGTGCAAAAATAGTATTTTGCTACCCTCTTCTCTTGGCCACTGTTTATTAACTCTCTCACCTCAGATTTGTACACCTCTTACAGTTCTTTAGATTGCTACTGCCTGAAAGTACTGCTTTGCGAGAACCCTGTCCATGTAGCTGCTTGAAATAGTCTGAGGGAGGAGACCTTGGGACAGCCTTGCAATTTAGGAGGTCGACGTTTTTCTTGTGTTGTAAAAAAGGCTGTTCACCTGGATGTGGACTGTCATTATGCTGCATTGAACTTGATGGACACTTTCCCAAAACACCACCAAATATAACAAAAACTGACACCAATTACAATGATCTATGAGTGGTAAAGCATGGCTTCTTTCTCCCAAGGCTGGTGCAAGCAGTCGTTGTCCTCCTTTCCTCCTTCTGCTATCCCTTTTGCATATTTCTCTGTAGCTATGGAGAAGGGCCAGAAATAACCCAACTTTTTTGATTTTCCTTTTAGGGTTTTTGAGAAACAATTTATTTCCCCCCCGCCCCCCTTAGAGGATAATACAGAACCTGGCTGGAGCATGCTGTGCTCTAGCTATTAAGGGCCACCTAATATCCGGATGACAGCCAGATGACAGTGTAAAACAACATCTGAGCTATTCCATCATTTACAGCAGAAGGAAATATTCCTAGAGATCGTTTACAGTCTGTCTTAGGCTATTTCCTTATGAGTGCTACTGAGCTATGCAATACTTGAAGTTTCCAGATCTCTGCTTTGAGTGAACAGCTAGTATGGGAAATGGTACCTCTCCTTGCAAGCTGAAGTGCAGAGCAGCAGCCTGCATCTGCCTCCTGCTTTTTTCCACTGTTACGTGGACTTTAAGGTAGTTATTTTTGCATTTAAGAACTTCAGCTTTGTGAGAACAGGGACAGTGCAGAGAGACGTGGGTAGAATCTGTGCTATAGCTTTTCTGAGAGCTTGCACCTGATCTGAGAAACGTAGCGACTGGTTAACATCCTACCAGATTAAGCATTTATCTGCAGTGTCATAGCTTACCCTGCACATCCTTCCTGCAAGCTCTTTGTGATGAGGAAAGGTCTGTGGTTTGTATTAATGGGGTAAGGAATTGGGAGCTGGACATGGGGGATTTGCTGACCTTTAATGAAGAACCTGAATGTGTGTTTGTGTTTTTTTGTGTGTGTCCCCCCCCCCCTTTTCTTTTCTCATAGCAACAACTACGTATGCGGATCAAGTTGACGTATAATCACAAGGGCTCAGCAATGCAGGATCTAGCAGAAGTCAACAACTTCCCCCCTCAGTCTTGGCAGTGAGGCTCTGGCACCACTCTTAATCTCACCCCACCCAATCAAAAGAGAACTCTGGGAAGAAGGTTGTGATCCTTGGCAATCCCCCAAACCGCACCATGGGCATGGGGAACAGATGAGACCTGCTGATGAGGAGGAATTTTCCTGAAGTGATTGCTGACTTTGAAGCATATCTGTTAAGACTAATCTCCTCTCCTCCGCTGATGAGGCTGGTGGCTTGTGGAGGCTACTGTGCACTCCCTCACACATGCATTCACAGCCAGAAGCAACATTCCCTCCTCTCCTGCCCCTCTGCCCTTTGCCCCTGCCCTCCCCCAAAGAAACACAGCCTGGTTGGAAGAGAAGTCTGGAATTTCTAGCAGGGAAACTTTCTTCTCTCTGCAGCGAGTGAACAGCTCCCCCTTCTTTCTGCTGTCTTTTTTCCCCGTGGGGTGTGCAAGGTGTGTTGTCATTCATTACTAGCTGGATTCCTTCAGGCACTTTCATCTGGGGCTCAGACCAGGGACTTCGGAATGTCAGGCTGCCCTGCCTCTTTCTTATATCTGCTGTGTCTGAAGAGGCTGAAGGTTTCTTATGGCCTATTCAGTGCATTACTGTATACACCCACCTCTTAGTTATGTGATACATATGAAGAGCAAGTTAGGCCTTGGGAGTTCATCTGCAAACCTGGGACAGTGCAAGAAAAGAGGTGCTGGTAAGAGTTGATAAAATTGCTTTGGTGCTGTGCTTGGAAATGAAGACCTTACACTTGAATTTTCTTTCTTTCCATCAATAGCTACAGCCATGCAGATTCACAGTTAGTCTTCTGTAGCTGCCCCAGAAAGTTCGGTGATGTATGAGAGATGCAGAGATCCAAGGAGCAGCTGGCTTTCCACCACAGATGGTTTCAAAGCCTTTTAACCCATTAGTTGTGGCTTGTGGGTAGAAAAGACATACTGAATTTTGTAGATCTGTCTTTGAGCAAGGGCTCTGTTCCTGCTGGGAGACTCATCAGAGGCTATGCTGCAAAGATGCTCTTCCCAGTTATTCCAGACCTTCTCCCCTGTTTAATTTCCAGAGCCTGTTGTAGATCCCCTGGATTCCATTTGAGTTACTTCTGACTGGGATATTTGTGTTGTATCTGTAACATTGGCACTGAAATAAACACCATGCGGTTTAAAGAGACCTTTTCCCATTTTGTTACTTGATCCTTGTAGTTTGTTCCTTGCTTCCCTTTCAGAGATGTGCTAGTTCAGGTCCAGACTGAAAGTAACAAAACTGTTTTTTGAATGGAAGGCAGTTGCTTGGGTGTTTGGATGAAAAGACACGTGAAGCCCAGTACGCTTCTAAGCTTACAGGAAGCTGTGCTCAGTTACGCTTCCTAGGGTGTTGAGGTAGTACAGCTCTGTGAACTCTCATGGAGGCAATGTATAGGACATAAAGCACACTACAAAACTATGCAGATGTTCAGCACTCTTCAGAGAGAGAGGGAAAGATAGATCTTCATCCACGAGTGTGCTGGTAAGCTGAAGATACTCCAGCTGCCAGCACAGTGCTTTCTCAAAAGAGAAGAGTGATAGATCTGTTTTATTTCTGTTTCAGGGTTTTCCAGATAGTGATCATTCGGTGCTCTGATGGCAAGCTTAGATAGAGCTTTTTGCCTCTGCAGAAGTGCTAACAGGAGGCTCTAATCCTTGCCAAAACCATTACGAGAGTGGTGCACAGTGTACTTAGGGAAAATTGAAGACCTGTTCTGGCCTTGCATTGGGAGCAGGAGACCAGTAAAGGTTATTCAGTAGGCTTTGGCTTCAACTGTGTTAAGTAATATTATGTAAGCCTGACTGTCACTGACTTAAGTGCTGATCTGTATAGTGAAATAAGTTTAGCTTCTCTTGGAGGTCATTTTCGCTGCCTTACTGATTAAGCAGGTGAATTGGAACTGGCATCAGCATGGAGTTATAAAATCTAGAAGAATGTTGTATAGTTTCCTCGAAAGTAATTCCAGGTTGTGGCAGGGTCATGCCTTGGCTATCAGTGGTAAGATAGATACTGTGCTTCAGCTAGAACATCATGAAGCGGGCAGTCTGACAGAAAATAGCTGAATTGATGTCCATTTGTAGGTGCTGAGCATTTACCTTTGTTGCTTTCACTGTGGTTGTGACTATTCACCATCCCACTAGCTCAAACTCCATGGTGTTGAAGGCTGAGCATGTCAAATCTAGACTTGGTGAGCTCTGGAAGTGTCACAGAAATGAAGGTAATGGAAAGTCTTTGCCTTAGTTCCTGAACTCCCCATGAGCGCTCTCATTCTCCCCACAAATTGCACACAGTCACTTGTATGGAAAGCTGGCACAACTCGACTCCGTTTGTTTGCTGAGAAGGAGCACTGGTGCAGGAGATGGGATGGGGAGAAAGAGGTGAATGGTCTCTCACCTGGTCAGTTTGTTGCAGCATAGTTGGTAACAGCTTTTTTTGTCCCTCTTGTTGCATGCGTTTTCTGTCCTCTGGAGCAGCTGGGTTTTGTTGTTGGTCTCTGATAAGCCAGTAGGGTAAATCCCTACAATATTCTTGTCTCCTTCTGCCACGCTTGCACAGTTTTTGTGTTTCGGGAAATAAGTGCTTTGTCATGTATCTCTTGAGTCGAGCTGAAGGAGGTAGTGCATGTACCTGAAAGGCATTTTGGGTGAAGCCATCCCTTGGCTATGAAGCGTTCCTTCATAGCAGCTGAACATTCCTGTTGGGCTTGGAGTTCTTTCCCTTCCCTGTGAAGGGACGGAGTACTATCAGTATACCAGAAGGAAGGTCAGGTTTCACGTGTTCCTGTACCTGCAATACTAGATGCCATGGATTGCTCCTGGAACCCCAAGTGCATCTCTTAAGCTCTGTGCTGGTGCTTTGTTTTCGCACTGGAGTGCTCACATCCGAGGCACTCTGAGGATAGGGTGAACCTTTTTCTCCACCAGTTGAATGGAACAGTCCTGTCTGGTCAACATTTTCCTTACTTCAGCGTGAGGCAACTATAAAGGGAGCAAGATACAGACTTCATGGTGAATCTTACTAGTGTCTGCATCGAAGACTTTGGAGCTGGGAGAGATTGAATGTCTCTTTTTCAAGTGAATGTATTTAGAGTCAAAAAAACAACCAAGAGTAGTGGCCGTAACAGGCCTTAAGGGAGAGGAGGCATGGAAAAGCCCTAAGATTTGACTTTGTCCAAGTTTTGGCGGGACAAAATACGGCCTTGAACAACCTTTTGAAGCAATAGCAGTGAGGGGGCTGCCACCTATAAAGTACCTTGGATATATAACACAGAAAATGCTGAAACAGCTAGGAGAGGTGACTTAGTGCCTTCCCCAAGGCTGGTACTAGCTGCAAGACGGAGCAGCAAAGATGGCTTTTTATAGATCTGCTGGTGTGCTTTCTATGTGTTCATTTTCTACTTGGGGGCTGTGAGGGAAGGAGCTGCTGGACTGCTTCCCTCTGAACTTTCACTCTATTCCTGTATATTCCTTTTTCTTTCCTGATGTTGTAATTTACATTTTACATAGAGCCCCATCCCACCTTTTGACAGTAGTTTAAAAAACAAACAAAAAAAACCCCAACCAACAACAAAAAAACAAACCATGCACCCCAAATAAAAAAAAAAAAAACAAACCAACAAACCCAACCAAATTTAAAGTAAAAACATGCCATTTGAACAAGGAGCCTGATGGCATTCTAACTTCTGCAGACCTATTTTTGAGATGTGAAAAAATTAAATAAACGCCGAGTCTTAGGTGAGTGAGGAGCATCATGGATGTAAACATTTACATGGGATGCATTAGACTTCTGCTGTGTGTATTGTCTTTTGGTTGAAACAAATTATGAAGTGACTAATAAAATGAGTCAATATTCAATGATTTAAAACTTGTGCCTTGTTGCTTTTTGCAAGTACAGTGGGACAGGACTTACTGACTTAAGGTTTGGCTGTGACAGAGTCAGATTATGTGAAATAATCAGTAAGGGCAGCTTTTGAAAAACTCTGAAGGAAATGTTGGAGAGCAAAATGAGTAGACAATTATGAAACGCTTGGAAACACCCCACTGAAAGGGAGGTTGACAGTTGCTAGCAGCAGTACTCATCTGGGTGCTAGAAAGGTATGAGAATATCAGGAGTCTAGGAGTTGCTTTCCCTGGTCTTGACAGCCTGCCTGTGGAGCTGGTTACGATTGCCTTGCTGATTAAAAAGCTCGCTTTCATGCCCCGTGCACCTCTGAGACGAGGTTTGTTGTCATCTTATTGTCCCTTAGAAGCCTCCTGTAATGTTCTTCCTTGTATCTTCTAGTCACAGTAACATTTTATTAGATGACTTTGCCATGTGTCTTTTATAGAAACTCTCTTGAGGCGAAGTAGTTCTAGAGCTGCAAAGCTGTAGCTAGACGTGCATTGTAATCTCGCCTTTCCAGAGAGAAAACCCAACGAAAATTTGATCTGTGTTTAAAGTTGTTTCAGCTTGCATATTTAGTCTGGAAGTGTTAAGAACTAGGTGGCCATTCCTGGGACTGCCTTGTTTCGATGACTTGAATTAATACAAAGTACGTGGGAGCACTTTTAACCTCGCTGAGGACGGGGGTTGTCTGTCAGCTCCTTATTTTTAAATAGGAGAGCCCTCCCAGTACCTGAGAATTCAGAACTGCCAGCTGGTGTGGCCACAGTCAGTCATTTTAAGCTCTGGTTCTGGCGTGGGACAGAGGCCTGAGCAGCTGCTTCTCAGCGTTTCTCCTGGGCGCGGGCAATGCTGCGCACCTGCGGGCCCAGGGGCAGAGTCGCAGTGCTGCGTAGCAAAATGCTCAAACCCCTCAGGAAGAAGGCAGGAAGCATTTAAAGGAAAGGTAATAGAAGTGTGTTTGGTGCAGTATGGGAAGGCAGGTCTGGCCCTAACTCTGAGATGAGGCCAGTGAGTAGTGGGGCAAGAAAGAAAGGTGATGACAGGCTCAGGTGTGATAAAGATGGGAACCACCATCGATCAGGGGGAAGGCGGGAGGCTTTGGTCTTGTTTTTGTTGATCCTGTTCCTGAAAGAGCAGCTGCCTTAAAGCATTCTGGTAAACTGCGGGGGGAGGAGAGTCGGCATTAGCAGACAGGGGTTAAGACGGTGTATGCTGACACGATGGACCTGCAGAGCACTGGGAGGGAGCTTCGAAACTTCAGCCTTGAGAGACAGGTGGTGACAGACGCTGCAAGAAACGAAGGAAATCCTGTGATGAACGGTTTGAGAGAAACCCCCTATGGTACTGGGGTTTTTTTTCTTTCCTCCCCTGACCAGGGAGCGGTTCGTGCCTCCCCGGGCTTAGGAAGCAGCTCCGTAACTTGCGTTACTGAAGCCGCGTGAACACGCCGCTGAGGAGCTCCCTAGCCCCCGGTGCCGTTATCATCCGCGGGCTTGCTGAACGTTTCTGCGCCGTCTCCGGCGAGGGGAGGCGGAGGGACTGAGCCCGTGCCACAACGCATCGCCCGACCCCGCGGGACCGTTCCCCCCTTGCCGCGGGGGACGGAGCGGCTGAGCAGCCGCTACGGGCAGTGCCCGCGAAGGGGGCGGAGCCGCGGACGAGCCCGGTCAGGGGCGGTGCCTCGGGAGCCGGAACGTCGCGAGTTTCCGGGGAGGGGCCTGCGCGGGGCAGCCGCCGCTGCCCGGGGTCTCGCCGTCCGCCGGGCGATGGGAGAGGCCGGGCCGGGACCGGGGGCCGGGGAAGCGGCGGATGCTCCGCGGCCGTTCCTCTGCTCGGGGCGGCTTCGGCTCCTCCCGGCTGCTCCCCGCCGGGTGTCTCTGCTTCGCCTCCAGCCCGCCCCTTCAACAGCCGGGCCCGCCCCCTGCCATTGGCAGCCTGCGTCGCCGTCGGCCACGGAGGAGCGTGACACGGGGTGGTCCGTCCCAGCGCGGGTGTCGAAGGCAGGCGTCAGGCGGGAGGGTGCAGCGGCGTCCTCAGGAAGCCCCCGGCGGGTCGAGCAGTTGGGAGTAAAGAGGTGCAAGTGGTAGGGTGGAGGAGGCAAGCGGCGCAGTGTGGCTGCAGAGGAGAACCCGCCACAGGCTCTCCAGTCCCTGCCCTGAGCCCAAAACCCTGTTCGAAGATGCCGTACAAGTCTTTACAGATAAAAGCGAAGGGGTCCACTTCCTCAGGGGTGGTTCCCTGCATCTCGGGGAGGCTGGTGGTAGAAAGAGGCTCCCAAGGCCGGGTAGAGGATTGTGGTGGCCTCCCCGCAGTCGGTCACTTGCCTTTCCCGGGCCGCATGAACAGTGGTGAAAGTGTCTGAAGACAAACAGGCCAAGACACTGCTGGAGGCTCTCCGCTGAACGCAGCTCTTCCTGCTGGGCACAAGGGCTGCCCTGTTCCCTGCACAGGAGCAAGTAACACAGCACGTGTAATTCGGGTTGCTGGATCCCTTTCTGAGGGCACTGGGGTGCTGCCTCTCTGTGCTGAGGTCAGGCCAACTGCTAAATCCAGTACGAGGGTTATGAAGGGACTAGCAAGTGACAGGGCGTTTTGGGGGACGGGGTAGGCTTCTTTGAAAAGTTCAAGTATGGCTAAGAATTATTGAGCTTGCTACTAATTGCTATTATTTGTGGAGACAAATCTTACTTGATTTTATGAACAAGGCCTGGAAAGCAGGTTCTTACCTGTACACTGCAAGTAGTCTTTCTGTTTCAAAGATAATTCTGGATTATATTGCAATGCCTGTAATCCTGAATTTCTTGCAGTTTGTCCTTCCATGGACTTGGCTTTTTTTGGAATTATGTCAGATAGTCTAATGGTTCACTCTCTGAATTTAGCTCTTGTTTACCGAGGCAAAACCACATGTGAGTTAGATACTGTAGCTGACACGAACACCCAAGGGTCCTTGCTGAAAGTGAATTGATTCAAGTTCTTTATTTGTTTCTCAGTCTTAGCTATGTGAACAAATGTTTCTGTTGTGAAATATTTGGACAAAAAACTGTTTAGTCAACAAAGACAAAAATTATACTCCAGTAGAATGTACATGAGAAATTAGTTTATAATTTTCATGTTATTTCAAACTTATTTTAATCAAAACACCTATCAAGCTAACTGTGAAAAACATCTGCTGAAACATTCCCTTCTTAAGGTTTGTGTGACAAAGTAAGTTAGTGTATGGTTCCTTTGTTTTTCACTTTGAAATTTCAGAATTTAAATGAGACTCTTTACAGAAGGACTGACTTCTTCTTGTGACATTTAGCTCTTTATGGGTGTATCCAGTGACTTGGATCTTTCAGATGGGGTGGGATACTGTCTTGCAATTGTTGAAATTAAGCACAGGATGAAATAAAGTCTGGCAGGGGTATTCAGGAAAGAATGTATGCTAGAACATATGGAATGTGTCAGTTCTAAGTTAGTTTAGTGTAACTAATAAATGTTTGTTTGTTTTTTTTCTTCAGCCCGAGCTTCACTTAGAGGAACACAAGCAATTATTGAGTAAGCAAAACCAGTTCTCTGTACTGTAGAAAAGTGTAAAAGCTCTCTTGTTGCTAGAGGAATAGGCATTTCTTTAGTCATGATTAAAACTTTAATTTAAATTAAATTCAAGTTATTATTAATGTCATGTTTCTGAAAACAATACATGTCTAAAAATATTGACTGAAGTATTTAATTCCCAATGGTAGCGAGTTCCATGAGTTATTCTGCTGTTCCTTTTGTCAGTGGTTTTGAATGCCTAAGTTGAGCAGTAAAGGAGATGAGGACGAGATACTGTTATATAGCCTTACGGGTTCTAGTCAGTTGAACCACTAGTTATCCAGTTCTATCATATTACTGCAATTAATTTTTTTCCAAGTTGATATCCTGATTTTTTGTTTTTGACAACTGCTATTTTTAATCAAAATACATGTCTGCATGTCTAGATGGGAAAATAAGGTTGTTTCTCTTTCTACACTGTACCAGTCACATATAAAGAACTATTATGTGACATAGCTGCACTTCATCAGTTAAGGAGTATCTGTTCAAGTTTTGGTTTCTCCCCTGCTCATTGTTGTGGGCTTGTGTTGGGTCAAGAGGAGCAGGTGAGGCCACCAAAGTTTTATGGAGTTCTGAGCTGCGCAGTGTTGAGCAAGTGCCTAGAAAGAACTAGGAAAGACTGCTGTAGCTTAAAACATGCAACATAGAATCATAGAAAGTCAAGGCCTGGAAGGGACCTCGAAAGATCATCTAGTCCAACCACCTGCCAGAGCAGCATCACCTACACTAGGTCACACAGGAACATGTCCAGGTGGGTCTTGAATACCTCCAGAGAGGGAGACTCCACAACCCCCCTGGGCAGCCTGTTCCAGTGTGCTAATGCTAGTGCTTTTGATTTACATGGAGGGTGTAATGGGTTGTGACCCTAATGACTCTACATGACTCACAAGTGACTTAAATGCTTTATGCTTCACTTTGTGATAGGCTTTTGTCATCTGCTTATGTAAGGATAGTACTGAAGTGTAACTGAGCAGGGCCATTTCTGCACACAGTGAATGATGTTACCTTCTCTTGTCAATTTGAACTAAAAGTCAGAGAACAGAATGAAGTTCATTTTAACTTAAGGTTATCTTTAGTAGTCACACAGTTAAACAAGCCCCTGGCTCAGTGATTATATTGTTTTATTCTGTTTCTACCTTTTACTATGTTTGTTTTGAGTCAGGTTTAAGAAGTCGTGCCAATAGCTATAAAAAGTAACTGTGAAACTCTTCCTTTTGCTGGAATTACCACATCAAATTTGTATTTGGTAAGGATTTCATGAAACCTTTACCCACTATGCTTAGTCTTTTCATCCCTCTTTTTCTTCTGTGTGATTGTGGCTTTGTGGAACTATGTAACCTGATTTTATTTCCTTCTGGGGAACTTCGATACATCATACCTTTTCCCAGTTATTTGTCTTTGACATGAATTTTAAGCTATTTCTTTAAACCTTCTTTATTCCCATTTCTCTCAAATCTCTTACACTCATCAGTAGTTGTATCTTACTATCATAGTAGCATCCATACCTGTATCTTGTTTGGAGCTGTTTTTAAGGTCTTTGTAAAATAAATTCCATCTTATTTTTCCTGGTTTGCTATTTTTGTTTCTGTAAAAGAGGTAGGAAGGAAAAAATTGAAATATTGGATTTTACCTTAGGAACCCAGAAGAATTGTGAAAAAAATGTTAGTATTATGAAAAGAACTAGAAAAGAGGTGGACAGTTAGATTTTTCACTTGTACTAGAAAATAGAAACTACATTGGTAAGTTAATATTGGATATAAATATTTTAATTTTTTGGCTAACATGGTACATATATAAAATCATTTTGTAATTTAAATTTAGAAAGCCAATCAAAAAGAATGCCATCATATCTTTTTATATAATACATAAAATGTTTAATTAACCAGTAAAGCCATACAAACCATCTGCTTCTATTTAAATACTCAAGATGTTACAGAGCCTTTTCTTGTAATTTATAACATCTATGCATTTTTGATTGCTTTGAAATTAGCATTCAGCTTTCCTAAGGATGGACTTTTTCTGTAGTGAAATATGCAATAATTGTTAACAAAGAGGATTATGAGCAGAAGAGGATTATGAGCATTTCTGTTCATTTTAGCACATTTTGAACTTTAACTTCCCATTTTTTGTCATTTAATATTTTCTTCTTACTAGCAGTTTAAAGAAGATAAAAGAGGTTTCAGATTTTTATCATCCTACTCTAATTCTGCTGACTTACTACCACTTTGCATAGTACACTGGCCCCTTTTCAACAACTCTGAGTTGTCTGGCACTGTTTAGAAAGAAAAAAAAAACATTCTAATGCAGTGTTAAGATTTCCCATCTTCACAAACTGTACTATGGTTGTGACCCATGAACAGTAAGTCAAATTGTTTGACTTTAAGCTGATGATATCAGTTAGGACAAAATACGAGAAGTCTGTATTTGTCCTGCTTTCTCCCTTTACTGCACAGCTTTGTTGTTCCTTAACGTTAGATTTGCTAGTGTGTGTATCTATATGGCTAAATTATTTGCTACAGGCTGAAGCCCAGGTTTTTCACTTTCCATTCATGGATTTATGCCTGGGTGTTGTGCTCTTCAGAGAGCGTGGTTATTCTCTGCAGGCCCTTCAGTCCAAATGTTAACTACAGTTGAGGATGTAGCTCTAGTTGAGGATGTCTCTACTCTCAGCAGGGGGGTTGGACTAGATGACCTCTAGAGGTCCCTCCCAACCCAGATGTTTCTGTTTCTACTTGAACTCGGAAAAACTCTACTCATAGGAAGTAGAGACAAGAGTTAAAAAGGAGAAGGAAGAGTGAATAGGCAAACTGTCTTGGAGGAGGCAGAGTTGGATGTTTTTAGGCTAGAGGATATCAAATCGTGCATATGCTGGGGTGATATTTGGTTAGTTATTTAAAGATTAGTATTTTTCATATTAATGGCTTAGATTGTGATCTTTTACTCTCACTGATGAACATTTATTCAAAAAAACCAGTTGCTTTGACATCATGAACATTGTGCTTATTAAATACTCTTCAGAGCGAAGGGTTTGTGATGAGGCTGTATGGTGCTATTTATACAAGGTACCTCCCCTTGTCAGCATACAAGTCTGTCACAGTTGTGTTCTACTTGTCTCTGTGCCTTGGTATTTCCTGATGGCTGTTGCATTTCTTCTAACCTGAACCACAGCATGCAGCATGTTGTGGAAACCATATGTCTTCAACGAATCTCTATATATTATGCACAGTAGGAACAAACTGTGTGGCAGCTTGTTTGTAGACTAGAAACACAACAGTTGTGTTGACAGTGAGATTTAAAATCATCCTCCCTTAGGGCACATAGATAATTCCTTTTGTATTATTAAGTATTTTACTACTGAAGGATGGAACGTGTGTTTGTGGGTTTTTTGCAGTCATGATTCTGCCCCTTCCACTTTGCAAGTAGATAAAAGGTTTGTTCATTATGGACACGTTCTGGAATGACTGGAACATCAAAATGCATGTATTTGCATTTTGTATTTTTGCATGTATGTGCTGTATTAACATGACCTCCTCTTCCTATATTGTAGCTGCCTTAGCATGCAGTGGAATTTTTGCATTAGGTGTCATGCATAGACTGGTTCCTGAAGACAGCATTGTGTGAAAAAGCATTCACTTCCACTGGTGTAACATATCATTGTTTATACATCTGACTATACAGGGTGATGCAATTTTGGCCTTTGAGATAGTAGAGAGAATTTAAAGCTAATTTATTCACATTGTTCATTTATTTACTTCATGTTTATAATTTCTAATGAGAAAGTTTAAAAAGCCTGATGGATAAACCAAATATTTTAAATTTCTTATGCTTCACATTCAGATATACTTAATGAGCCTGAGGAATGATAACCAACTAAAATTGGCTCATTAATTTTAAGCTGATGTTAATGGCATTATTTTTATCTATATTCATATAAAATTGTTCCCTGTGCTCCTGTTAAAATTTCTGATCCACAAATAGATTCCTAATTTGTGCTCTGAATCATCATATAGTTTTACCTTCTATGCTGAAATGGTAATAACTTGAAGACTTCTAATAAAAACTAGCTTTTTAAAGCATCTAACAAGTCAGTTTGCACTTGAGATTCTTACAATGAACTTATTCGCTAAGGTCAAAATACAGGGTAATTTAGATGCCCAGTCTGGTTGCTGGGCTGGATCCTGAACAGAGAATTGCTTTCCCTGTGGTTGGTGTGAACTGGTGTAGTTTTACTGAACTCATTGGGAATTGTCACAGTGTCCTCTTCACAAATCTGGAAATCTCAGTTTATTTCAACTCCTTTACTAAGTGGTATTTTTTAAAATAGAAGAAAAAAAAAAAAGCTTATGTTTGATTTTAACTGTTGATTTATGTTAAAGGTGAAAGGTTGTAATAACATGTAATTTTTTATAAGCAAATTATAAATGATATTAGTAGGGCTGTT
Organism: Chloroceryle amazona; assembly: GCA_027560015.1. NCBI lineage: Eukaryota > Metazoa > Chordata > Aves > Coraciiformes > Cerylidae > Chloroceryle > Chloroceryle amazona. The sequence goes on from JANHFX010023843.1 coordinate 32,266, forward strand.
ACGTTGTCAGAGGAAATGGTTTAGCACACATGATCTCAGATCTGTAGGCACTTTCTATTCATGTGTAGTTATTTAAAGAACAAAGACCCCTGCATTGCTTTATACTTCAAAAAACCCGAAGAGGATATTTTTGTGTGTGAATGTTTGCAGAGCCTGTCTGTACAATCAAGGTAATGGACTTAAGAGCTGTAGAAATGCCATAGTATATTAATGTGATTCAAGAATTTATCAGAATATGGTAGAAGACAAAGTTACTGTGATTAATTTTTGTTATGTCATACATAAATTGCAAATCAACATGCTTTGACCCTGACTATCTTTGATTTTTACTGTAAATATGTAAGCAGTTTTTAACTGCTTGGCATTTGTAAAAAAAAATATTTGTTAAGAGCTTTGTAGTTGCTTTTAGAGTAAACAACTTCAGTATCAGTATTCAGTCACTGCCACAGTTGAAGCTGAGCCGTGTGGCCGTGCAGGTGTGGGCAGCCATTGGCCTGCACTCAGGCAGCTAGGTCATGCCCTCAAACAAGAACATCTGGAACTTCTCTCTGGAAGCATAGCCAAGATGTGAGCAGATCCCAGTTTTATTGGAGAAGGGCATTGCCCAGGTCCCACCTAGGCTTAGGTGCCACTTGGACCTGCTTCCCATCTACGTTCTGGGCTGCCGCTGGTAAAGACAAGGGTGTTTGCAGTTATGCTGAATTCAGTAGTGTTATGAAGAGCATCAGAAGGTAGCAGGCTCAGCTGAGTGTTTTGGACCGTTCCCCCCTAGAAGGGACAAAACGTGTTACTCGTGTTAGCTAGGATGCAGCAATTTAATGCTCAGATCCCTCTGCTTTGACTCTGTCCTGTCTACCTTACAAACTGGAGCTCCCAGAAGCATGCTGTCGTGGTTTTGGGTTAGGAATATTAAATGCCTAGCCTTGGCTCAGCCCCAGGACAAACAATCTGATGGACTCACTGCAATAACAGCTTGGAGCTGCAAAGTTACCCCGATGGAGTCAGGCTAGTGGGTTGGCTGCTGTGGCTGCTGATTTCCAAAGGAAATCAATAGACAGGTGGTTTAGAATAACTACTTAATTTATTCATGTTTAAAAATATTTTTTGTAGGATGTTGTCATAAAATTATTTTAATCACAGACTAAATGTTACTATGCTTTCTGATTGTGTATTGTGGGATGCAGTATATTCAGGTTTTGGGATGAACATTGACTGAAACCCTTTTAAATAAAATATGGAGCTACCAAATGGGATTCTCTCTGAAAAAGCTTACAGTGATAGTGATTCATTCCTTTTGAGTGTTTTTCAAAAACTTACCTTCCAAGAATGCTAAACAACCCAACCCCAAAACCATCTTTTACCCAGCTTGTGGGGAGCTGTAGGATCTGTGAAAGAAGAAAGGAAGTAAATATGAATTCAAGGCAGAGCGAGATTTGTAGAACATCCTGAGCTCATTTGTGTTAAGAACATATGTGATGTTGTATGTAATATTTGATAATCCTTTCCAACCCATAATAACCGATGCTATCTTGTTTTATGAATAAGTAAAACTAGAAGGAATTTCTAAGTGCAGTAATAATGAAAAATTTGTGTGATTTCACACATAATTTTGCACCAAAACATAAAGTATGGAAAATATGACCTAATGCATTAATTTGTCTTTGTCTTGGTCCTTGTTCACTAATATCAGGTGATTTTAAAACCAGAAACTTTTCTAGAATACTGTTGCTTTCTAAGCCTATGGTCCTGTTTACTGACTGAACTCTGGCATACACGTATCAAAAGCCTAAGGGACTGCATGACGCCATTCAACATATTCTTTTTTAGGAAGCACCACTGTATTTTTAAGAGATTGTAGACAGTTTTCTGTGCTCAGTTTAAGAATTTGAGCAAGACTGAAGTAGTAAAAGCATGAGAATCTTTTCCTTGTCAGTCTCTGCTGAGGATGACTGCTATCAGCCCTAGCAATGCACCTAGTACATTGCAAAGGGGAATGTAAGTTAACTGATAATCTGCAGTGGGGATAAAAATAATCTGAATATCAGTCTATGGAAAATGAAATTAAGCAGTTTAACATTGTAAAACTATTGTATTCCTTGTTGCTAGGATGGTGGAGAAAGAGGTACTGTATGTTTTCATGGAGCTGCTTATGGAACTGTCAGGGACTATATGCTGAGATTCACAATTCACAATTGCTTAGGGAAGAAAAACTAATAATGCCAGTATTTTTCCTGGTTCAGCCTACTGCCCCATGTATGCTGCTTTGGCTCTGCTTCCCTGATATATCTGATGGAGGAAAAGCTCTTCAGAGGAACCTGGGCAGGCTGGATCGATGGCCTGAGGCCAATCATATGGACTTCAACCAGGCCAAGGGCTGAGTCCTGCATCTGGGCCACAACAACCCCACGCAACACTACAAGTTTGGGGAGGAGTGTCTGGAAAGCTGCTCAGCAGAATGGGACCTGAGGTTGTTGATTAGCAGCTGGCTGAACATGAGCCAGCAGTGTGCCTAGGTGGACAAGAAGGCCAACAGCATCCTGGCCTGTATCAGAAGTAGTGTGGCCAGCAGGAGTACTGAAGAGATTGCCCCTCTGTACTCGGCACTGGTAAAGATGCACCTTGAGTACTGTGTTCAGTTTTGAGTGCCACAGTATAAGAAAGACATCGAGGTGCTGGTGAAGGGTCTTATGAGGAGCAGCTGAGGGAGCTGGGGTGGTTTAGTCTAAAGAGAAGGAGGCTGAGGGGAGACCTTATTGCTCTCTACAACTACCTGAAAGGAGGTTGTAGAGAGGTGGTTGTTGGTCTCTTCTCACAAGTCAACTGATAGGACAAGAGGAGACAGCATCATGCTGTGCCAGGGGAGGTTTAGGTTGGACATTAGGAAAAACTATACTGAGAGGGTTATCAAAGACTGGAACAGGCTGCCCGGGAAGGTAGCTGAATCACAATCCCCAGATGTATTTAAAAGCCATCTAGATATGGTGTTTAAGGATATGGTGTAGTAATGGCCCTGGTAGAGTTAGATAATGGTTGGACTTGATGATCTTAAAAGTCTTTTCCAACCATAGCAATATTCTGTGAAGAAGACACAGCCCAGCCTTACTCTGTTGCTTGCAGTCTCCACAATTGCTGTCTTCTGGGTGGAAGACACGAATGTCTTCTGTATGTATGGGTTATAATAATGTTTTCACTATCTGATGGCACTTTTTATGCCTTTCTCTTGTTACTGTGGAGCTAAGAATCTGCTTGCATGTTCTCATGCTTGTATCAGTGGGAAAGTATCCATGGACTTGAATCAAGCAAGATCAAACTCCAGGCTGCTGTGAGTTTTCTGCTTGAATTACTGGAACAACTTTAAGAGGAGTTCAGGGGGAAAGGGATGTTTTTACATATACATAAGATGTTTATTATTTTTTTTTTTATGTATACAGATAGAAGATTCCACTTCTAAGCCTAGCTGCAGGTTTTTGAAATATCTGAAAACTTACTTGGATCTTGTGATAGATATATGAAAAAGAAAAATTTACTTCACTGCATTAAGATATTAATTGATCTGTACAAATACATAGACCTGTTTAACTGGGAATGTGAAGGGGTTTTTCCACTAGTGAAATCTCAGAACTTTTTTTATGGCAGGGTTTTGTAATTTAAAGTTTGTATTAGAGATAAGACTCTAGAGGGAGCCCATCTCACAGTTTTCTGCATTGAGAGGACTCTTTACAAAGGTAATAAAACTATTTCTATTCATGAGTAAAATAAAATCTCTTCTGTCTCTGAGATACAAAAGAAAATGTCTCCGTACTATAGGACACTTATTTGCAAGCATGTCAGTGGGCATGTAAAATAGGGGTCATGCAGTACTAATTTTTTTAGCTGTGATTTCTGACTAGCTACAGACTTTGCGTAATGTTAGAGCAGCTAATGTTTCATGGCTATAGTGATTATTTAATTTTTATCCTTAACCTTTTAACGTCATTTTTTTTTTTCTTCTTCACTAAATAAAGACGCTTTAGATTTAGTGAGTTTTTGTGTCTAAGGCAGATTGTTTAAGGCTGCACCTACACCACATGACATCATTTCCATCCCATGTGTCTGGGTTTCCTGCCCATGGTACTTCTAGGTGATAGTGCCCACCTATTCTCCACCCCTTATGTGGTCAAGATGCACACACAATCTACAAAACAGGAAGCATTCCCAGTTTCAGTTTGGATGCAGCTGGACTCACACAAAGTGAAACTGGATTAGAGTTAAAAGCAGACTTTAGTTACAACTACCCAGCCTTATTTTCACTGTGCTGGATACTTTCATTTCAAGGAACTGGGAGATGAAATGTTTCCAAAATTTGTATTAATAGAAACTAGTGGGGAAAAACCTGTTGTTTTTATACTAAAATGTAGTGTTTATTAATTTGGAGTGACATGAAATACTTCATGTAGCGAGTCACAGGGGTTTTGGTACCAAGGCATGCAATATCCTAATTGCACTTTGTTTACTTTCTTGGTTTATAAATTTTGGAGCTAAATCCATCAAAATCTGTTTACAAAGACAGTATTCAGTATTAACTGCTTTTAGTTGCATTCAGATCGCTCTGTCCTGCTTCTAGCAAACAGCAAGCACTTTTTCAACACTTCACATTTGCAGAAGATATTGTGTGCTGCAATTTAGTCACAAGGTTTCTATCAATATGGTATTTACAGTTCAAATAGGAGCAGTATGTAGTTTATCAGGACACACTCTCTCCATACATCTGTTACGCTGTGCTCTTACAACACTCTGTCAACTTAGAATATTTAGAAAATGCTAAGTGAAATGTCTCTCCTCGTTGTATATACTATTTGTCACTATGCACTATACTTGTGGTTTAGTTTGGATTGTTTAGTCCAAACTATTGTGATTTAGTCCAAGGTGCTTTCTAATTACAAAAAAAAAACTTGACTGAGGTAGCTTTGCTAAGATTGATAGGAAATTACTCCTAGTAGAACGAAATCACAGCCACTTGGGCAATTTTTAAAAATTTGCAGGTGTTATGTTTTTTTATGTATGTTATTTAATATATCAATAATTTAATATTAATAAAATCTATTAATTGAAAGATTGTATACATTTAGTGCAAAGTGATTTATTTATATTTTTTCATGGTTTGAAGAGTAGTCTGTTTTTCTGCTCTCTGTTGCTAGCAGAGAATGAACACAGAAGTGTTAATTTTATAGGCCTTTGTGGTGCTTAGCATGGATGTAGCATGGTTTATAAATATCAACCAGTTGATTTTCACAACATTCCTCTGAAGCAAAGGGATATTTATATTCCCATTTTAAAACTGGCAATGTGATACTTGTTACTCCAGTATTAATCTGAGTAACTTTATATGCACCATTAAGGAAAAGAAAAAGCAAGATCTACATAGCCTCCTGAATATTAAGACTAGATGCATGTCTTGTTCTAGTTCCACCTGTGCAGACAGAGGTCACCAGTACTCCTGTTTTCCTGAAAACTTATGTCTGTGCCATAAGTGATTTCTTACACATTAGAGTGAAAATAAGCTTGGTTAGTTTAAATAGTTTTCTTTCTTACTAGAACAGGCCAAGGTATATTATCATATAAGCAAATAGGCAGCAGATTTGGAAGTGTGAGCCTCTATTTCAAGAAGGACAACAAAAAGCAGCTAGACAGAATGACTTATTAAACTCTTCAGATGACACAGTGACATCAAGAAAAAAATATAGTCCCAAATTGTCAGGTTACTTGCAGCCTAACAACCTGTCAGGTTAGAAAATCTTTTGTAACTTTTTATCACTTACTAGACTTTTCCATTTACAAAATAATGTGCTAGTTTGCATTGCAAAGGCATGTACATCCCAGTTAATTTTCATTAGTTCCCTGCCTAGACTTCTCAGGCTTTGCTTACCTTATTGTCTTGGGGGATTTGACTCTAAAAGGCACTGGGTAGTACTGTTCAAGTGCTCCTTTCTGTTAGGTGTGGAGTATAATGAGCTAAAATGGGAGAAAGTTTCTCTCTAAAGGATTGTCTGTGGATTCAGGTTCTTGTGTTATGTGGAGAAAGGAGCTTCCTGAATTACAGCCAGCAGGGCTTTAGGCTTCAAAATGCTCTTGACATGATGGTTGACCTGGCTAGGATTGATGGATTAAACAGTATTCAGGTACTGGTGGAAGGCTGTACTTGCCAAATTTTAGTGTCTGAAGTTCAGGTTCAGAGTTTGGAGAACTATATAGATCTGTAGATCTCAGACCTTTCGCAGTAACTGGAGATAAAGATTTCTGGACATGAATGAGAGAAAGAACCTTTAACTGAAGTAACAACTCACAAGTAGTGAGGGACTCTCTTTTCAGGCGTGCCCTGTGATAGGACAAGAGGCAGTGGTAGCAAGCTGAAACACAGCAAGTTCCACCTCAACATCAGGAAAACTTCTTCACTGTGAGAGTGACAGAGCCTGGAACAGGCTGCCCAGAGAGGTTGCGGAGTGTCCTTCTCTAGAGACTTTCAAGATCCACCTGGATCTGTTCCTGTGTGGCCTCCCTTTGGTGTTCATGCACTGGCAGGGGGGTTGGACTTGACGATCTCCAGAGATCCCTTCCAACCCCTACCATTCTATGATTCTATGTCTGAGTTTAAGAAGCTATGAAAAGCTTCTAAAAGCATAAATTGGAGGAAAAAAAGCTATTTACTTGTTTGAATGATTGACAATTTCATCAGTAGCATTTTACACAGTCTCAATGCTCTTTCCACTAGACAAAAAATAAATATGCGCTAGTCCTGCATCATACTGATGCATTTAGAAAGTAATTCTAGCTTTCAGTAATTGTTTACATGAACAAGGAACTTGAAAGAAAATTACTGAAAATTAATTGGTGAATCTGCTTCCAGTCATGTATAGAATTGTATTGTAAGATAAAAACCTTGACGTGTCCTTCAAACAAAGCTGGCTTACATTTTTATAATAACAGTTATTGCTAACTTGCAGAAGTAAACCACAGCAGGGTTTTTCCACTCGCCACATATTGGGGGTGGGGGGTCGTTGGGGCGGTGGGGAAGAAGTCCCAGGTGCCTGCCTACTTTCCAGTCTATTCTTAAGAAGGAAAACAATAATATGACATTCTTGCAATTGCTCTGAGCAATACTTTGTTTTCATTTTCTCACTTTCCTATGTGAAATATGTGAGAGGGTGGAGTTACAGCTGCAATAAGAGATTTCTTGGTAGAACCTTTTATTATTACTATTGACCTGAAGGTGTGGAAATGGAAACAGTTCTACTAATGGAAATCTGTATTTAAACATAGCTACAGAAACCTGTGTTGTGGAAATAGTATGTCCTGTGCCCTGTGGTTGCACCATGTAGTGATTAGAAAGCTAATATGGGCTTGAATTTATTTGGCTGGACTCTGATGAGGGATTTATTTTTTTTAGTGCTGTGAATAAACACCAAGTTCTCAAGAATGGGCTTTGTTTAAAAAGCAGCAACAGGCTGGCCAGCATGCATGAAATATTGGATAAACAGATGATGAGCCTCACTCCAGTGCCTGTCTTATTCTAGCTGATTCACAAACTAGATACAGAATTTTCTGAAGGGTTTTGTTTAATCCAAGTGATGGGGACACATGTTTCTACAATAAAATGTCCAGGACTGTGTTTCAAAGGCTGTGTGAATATAGATAGATGTTTTCACTGTTCATCTATAATCAAAGATTAATTACAGAATAATATACTTTAATTACTTTGATTGTTTAAAATCCCTTTTGAGACATTATTTTTGTAAGACTTGATTGTTGTTACTCATGTCAGTACAATCATAAAGATATATGACAAAGTAAATATTATACTTGAGATGTATGCAAAGTAAGTTTCAATGAAATATTGCTCATTTGAGGATTACTTCTTGTTTTGTGAGAAAGAAGAAAGAAAATACTTGTGATTTAGATGTAAATTACACATTTTCTCCATCCTAAGGAATTTATGAGGTGATTGTACTTTCCTTTTCTCTTGAATCCTTAACCAGATATGGGTTTCATTATCTTTAGGCAGATGCTTTTTGTAGACTGTTATGATTTACTGAACAGTAATTAATTTCTCACTGTACAGAGACATAACTCTATGGTCTAAGCTGAATGAAAATGGATATTATAATCAGAATTTAACTTGCCTTAATCTAGAGTGTTACGAATCTGTGGAGGAGAGACGTGACAAGACTACTTCACTATGAGAGTGACAGAGCCTGGAATAGGTTGCCCAGAGAGGTTGTGGAGTCTCCTTCTCTGGAGACTTTCAATGCCTGCCTGAACCTGTTCCTTGTGTGGCCTGCTCTGGGTGACCCTCCTCTGCCAGGGGGGTTGGACTCGATGATCTCCAGAGGTACCTTTCAACCTGTACCATTCTACCACTGATTCTATGATTGGGGTGGCCATGAAGTTAGGAACATGCAAAACTAAGTTTTGAAGGGTGTTCTCTGTGACACTAACAAACTAGGAGGCCAAAGGGGACTGACAAGAGCCTTCTCTTGACCACTGTTGATCTTGCTGCTTTGTACCATGTTATTTGGTGACTTTAGTCTCTTTTGTCCCCTTTCTCCAGTCCCAGTATGAGGAATTGGCTTACATGATTCTCCCCTTCCTCTGAAACAGTGAACATTGAATATGCAAGAGGGAGATGATATATTTCATCAGAAAATAAAAAAATATTGTTTCTTCTTGTGATAAATGTCTCAGTTTTAGGATTAGGATGACTTCCAGTATTTTCAGTCTGGATAGAAATTTCTGGTGATAGAATGTGTTTTGATTGGTTTTGTTTGTCCAATTCTTGTAATGTGGTACGTTACCCATTTTAAAAGTCATCTGGCAGTTTTATCTTCTGAATTCCCTGCTGTTCTACCTCATATTCAATTTAACCATTTCTGTGGCTGTCTTGATAGTTAGACTGCATTACTTACAATATGTGTTACTTACAATATTTGCTTTTCTTTTTAAGAAAATGAAAAGCCTGGTCCTGCTAAACAGTGAACACTTTCCATTGTTTTAATGACTTTTCATGCCTCATGTTGTGAGGAATAATTGAGAGAACCCTTTGTAAAGGTAACTCTAGCTTTTTGTAAGCATGAGGTACTGCTTACTGCGTAACAGTGTAGGGAAACTTAGGTAATATTATTAGGAAATAATCTGATTCTCTGGGAAAATATGTGGCTAAGGGGTTCAGAGTGATTATTGATTTTTATTCCCTCATGTGGAGTCCTGATTCCACTAAAGCAAGAAAAGATCATGCTACATATAAGTATGATTTTTAGATTAATTTTTTTTTTCAAGAATCTTGCATATCCAACAATAAGAGCTATGTGTAGCATTACTTTTGACCTAAAATGGCCTAGTTTATTTATATAATTGTAATCCCATAAGATAATTAATTATTTTTTCAAATGCAAGTGGAAATAGTTACTGATAAACTATATGCCAGTGCCAATTAATGGCATGGGCTAAGGTTACTTGATGAAATACATTATGTATTTATTTAGAAAGGAGAGCTAGAATGTGTCTCTTGCAGTATGGGTAAACTGCTCTTGAGATCGTTTTTCTGTTTTTCAAAAAGCAAATGTTAAAGATCAAGGCTGATCTTTCAAATTTGTTGCAAATGAGATTAATGCACATACAGAAATGGAAAAAAGTACTTTATTTAGCGACTACAGCATTGTCTAGGATGTATAATGGGATGTAAGTCCATCCTAACTTATTCTTGACTAGATCTCTTTGTCTTGTTTTTGTCATTCTAAAAATTGAATTATATTAAAAAATGCTGAATGCAAGGAATCTTTTATCCTTTTATTCTTCTGTGTAATATGCTAGAGAATACTAATTGAACTGGATATAAAAAATTGGAATATTTAGCAATATGTATATATACACATATCTATGGATATGTGTATATACACATATGTATGTATTATGAATAACAGAATTTTCTGTGTCCTCTGCTTTTTGTGGAATCATTGATACTTTTTTTTTGAGATCCTATTTTTTACCTCTAGTATCACTTGTCATATAATTTTAAACAGATACTTCCTAAATATAACTCGATGTTAATAGGCGTTGCAACACCCATTACAGAACTGTGACTTGATGGTGTGCAGGTTTGGTTAATAAGATTAACCACAGTAATGGGAGTGTTTCTGTAGGTGTAAAAATCACATGGAAGTTAATGTTAACAGTGTGGTACAGCACAGAACAGTAGAAAAGCGTGTCCATTAGAAGAGAGGAGTTAAGTTAGGAGAGCACTATAATGTGTGTTCTATAATGAGATTAGTAGAAACTTAAATTTATTAAAATGGGAACTTCCTGTGGTTAGAAATGCCTTTGTACTGGACTGGTCAGATCAAAGTTGTGGGAGAAACCAAGGCCACTCTTGAATTATAAGCTCCTGTATCAGAATGAATGGGGCAAATGTGGAGAAAACCTGTGTGTATACTGGTGGGAGAAGGCAGAAAAGCGTGTCCTTTTCACACTATAGAACAAAATACCAGTAGAGTTTTATAATTTGTGAAGAATATGTAGATGCCTATAGCGCCTTTAGCTGCCAATCCTTTTTGGAGTACTGGGTGCTAGGGGGGATTCTGTGATGTTGGAGACGCTGCTTTCTAGAGGAGAAACTTCCAGTTGCAAGTAACTGCCACTGGCAGGTAGAGAATGGAAGGAACAGGGATTTAGCTACCCAATAGTCTCAAATGGGGCCTTTCTTTACAGCTGTTATCATTCATTATACAAATAATGGCATTGCAGCAGTTCTGCAGGAGCCAATGTTGCAGAGCTCAGTTATGTCTGTGTCTTCTGAATCCTTTTAAAAGGCAGGATGTTATATAGCTATACATTTATACTAGTAAATCTTATTTTCTTTCATGTCTAATAATGAATATGTAGCTGAACTTCCATTCAGGACACAGGCAGCTGAAATGTAAGAAACTCTGGGATCAAATTTTGGTGTGGAATATCTCTAGCGACAAGTACTGGAAGGATTTAATTAAATCCTTATGCACAGTTGAATAGCTCTTGGATTTCATTTCAGTTGCAATCAGTTGCAAATGGAACTGGTTTAATTGCAAGTTTTGTGACATTTGATAAAGGATTTTTGTTAGCAATCTAAATCAGGAACAAGATTTGACAACTTCTTCATTGCAGCTTTTGCAAGTCCAGTAGTAAAAGATGGGTTTTATTTTATAGGAAGACTACTTAATAGGATGTTTTGGGAAAGGTTGTTTAAGGAGTAAATATCCTAAAGTTGTCATTCACCGATAATCAAACAAAAAGATAAAATTTAATGCTTGAGTTTTTTGTGCTTTTATGTAACTACTCACGTTTCCATTTCCTTGGAACTGTGGGCTCCAAAGTGCTTTTATCTTTTAAACAAGCCACGTGTCTCCAAAGAAGGCAAAAAAAATGTCATAGGTCTGACATTTTCAAATAAACTATTTTCCACATTAAAGTTTCTTATTGAAAGGCCTAAATATCCTCACCCCCAACCTCTTATGGTAGAAAGAACCAGTTTTGCATAGCCACACCTACCTGACAAATGATCATGTTGGTCTTGAAAACACACAAAAACGTGACTACAGACAAAACAGAATTAAAGAAATTAGATTGTGCTTTTTGATTAATAATGAAACTGAAAAGCTTTGGTTGCAGATAAATCCAAGTTATGTGAAACTAAAGCATTTCAGATGCAGTTTCCCTGCAGAACCCTGAGCAATGATGACATCTCAGAGAGGTATGAAAGATTAGCTGTACCATGGAAATATATTGAAAAGACAATGAAATTAACAGCTCAAACTGCAGATCCTTTAGTTTCTTTGCTTTATACACTGAGTTGTTTATAACTGTTAATTCACTTCCCAACCATGATTCATTTGATAGTATACCCAGCCATTGCTTTCATGTTTTGGAGCTCTGACTGCAGAGCTGCTATTTTGGTCTCCAAAGCAGGTTCTTGGTTTTATGAAGTGTGTACCATTTATACCAAGTTTCACCTCTAAAATGACAAGAACAGTGTTACTATTCACTTCAGTATATTTACGTGCTTAAAAAAAAATCATAAACACTTTTCTATAATCAAAGAACCAAGTATCTCTGATTTTATTTACTAAGGAAATGTTGGCCTTTTTTTCAGTACATCTGAATTGAGGATAGTACAGACCATGGGTAGAATTTCCATTCTGATTGTTTAACTAAGACCACATCTCTGATGTTGATGTTTTTAAGAGATCCTGCCTTCCCTTTCATCCTCTGCCATGCTTTTTGCCCTGTCCTTTGCACTGTTGCCAAGGGAGCACGCAGTATGTTATAGCAAGGAACCATGCTGGTTGAAAATGAATCAGTTTTTATGGTTTGTTTTGCTGGCTTAGTTCCCACCAAATCAGTTTTCTGATAAGCTCACCATGTGGCCACACAAATGATTGTGCTCATAGAAAGTAAGCAGCAGTATTGCACTGCTTAGAGTGGAGTGAAGGAGCTTGTCCCTTCAGGTAGCAGTGTGGCATTAGGTCAGATTCATGTGATGCAGTGAAGCACATACTTTGTTGTCTGGCATTGAAAAGTTAAACAAACTAAAGCGGTTGCACTCATGTGACTGTTACCACTTACGTCTAGGGCACTTTGAAGGGCTGGAAATGTCTCTCACCTTACCTAGTTTCATTGCTCCACTTTCCCCATGGGGTCCATTATAATGTGACTGTACGGTTGACGCACAGTGAAGCATGGCAACTGCAAGCTCCTTTTCCTCAAAGTAAACGTCTGCTGTTGTTGCTGCGTGAGGGAAAGAGGGGTCTTTTGTGCAACAGGTGTTTTACTCTGTCTGCAGCAACTGTTAGCCACTAATGTAGTGATGCTGATGGAGCTTTAAGTGAGAGAAAGCAAGCAAGCTGTCTTCCAGGAGGGGTAAGCACTGCTATTAACAATGTTAGTGTTTGTGGTGGTGTTGTAGATACTCTTTTTTGTTTGTATCTGTAGTTAAATCATTGGTTGCTGTTACCCAGATGATTTCCTGTATTAGGCATTTTTCCTGTCTGTTTAATTCTCGCTCCTTGCTACCCTCAGTAAGGTTTTCTTCTAAAAATATTTCTCTTAAAGGAAATAGTTTAATATCTGTGTTTTAGGCATGCAAAGTATCTTCTGTGGTCCAAGTTGCAAATTCTAGTCAGGGTTCTCAGTCCATCTGCTACTAGAGATTCTCGATGCTGCTGGTTTTTTGTTCAGAAGCATTTTATCCCAACTTTCTGATTTTGTTAGCGGGTTTTTGTGTTTGTGATGACATAGCAGTAGCCTCTAGGGGTGGCAAATACAGATCCAAGCAAGATCTGGAGGCAAAGCCTCAGCTGAATGAACACTTGTTCATTTTCCAGTCCCAGAACTCAGACTGATACCCTTTAACCTCCTGAACACCTCTTTGCGGGGAAGTGCCACATCTGATCTAAGTTGTGGCCAAATGTGTGATGGAATGGAACTTGAGCTATTTTCATGTTCCTGATGGTCTGTGAGAGCATCTACTTGCAGATGCTTACCTGGGGCAGGTGCAAGGCCAGACAGAGTTTCTTACTCCTTGCTTGGGCTGCTGATTTCATAGGAGAAATTAAAGAAGCTGAAAGTTTTTAGTCCTTAAAGTCAATGTATTCAAGTGAGAAGTTGGGGAGAACTGAATTTAAAGTTAAGAACAGCTAGAAAAGAAGCAAATCCTGTAAAAAAGGAAGTATTTTCTGTCTTTTTTTTTTCTGTCAAAAAACATATGTGATACAAATATGTGACTTTTTTTTTTTTAACCAGCAATTTATTGTTTGCAAATCCTCTAAGACTTCCTAATTCTTTATAAAATCTATAATTCATTTATATATTTATTCTTATAAGATGAAGTTAAAATCATTCCTTTTTGAGGATGAGAAAGTCTCATAATTATGTTTTGGTAATTAGAAAAACAGGGCCTCAATTTCACTGTAAGAAAAATACAAAGCAGCCTTAGATATGCTTGTGATCAGGTGGTATTTTTAATGCAGTACTCCATGTAACTTTTGAGAATTCTTTCAAGAAGCCCTTAATTCCAGATATGCAATAACATTTTTACAAACTATATAATTCATCACCAGTCTATGTGAACATGTTATCCATTAATACAGCTATTGCTAGATGATGTTTCTATTATTCTCATTTTTCAAACATATGAAAGGTTAGGCACAACAAACTAAAAGATGCATGATGAAATGCAAACATTCTGAGCTTGCTTGGCAACAAATCTTAGGTTATGTTTCACGTCAAGATCCCTTTCTCATATTTTCTTTCTTTATACTCCCTCTAACCTTTAGATATTTTCACCTTTTCCAGTTTTGAGATTAATGTGAGTTTTGGATGCTCTAAAGGGGAGGGGGAAGGAAGAAAAACATTTTAGAAGTTCTGAATTTTCTCATTAGAATTGCAGAATTTCTGTAATAAGAACAGTAAACAAAGAAATGAGAGTACAACAAATGAGAGCATGAGAGACATCTTGTTGATGTTTAAATCCAGGTACTTGAGAGACAGGCACTTCTCAAACTGATATAGCTTAAGGGTCTTTTATGTTAATTACTTGGATTTGCATGGCATGCTCTCAGACTTTGCAAACTGTTCTCTAAAATATGAATTTCAAAGTGTTGCTAAAAATGTACCTTTTCTGCTTGTTCATACCTTTGAAGAGATAAACTTAGGCACACTACCAAAGAACTGTGGTTGTTTTTTGTTTTGGTGGTGTGTCTTCTGTTTTGTTTTGTTTTTTTAAATTTTGGAGTGTGTGTGGGTGATGATATTAAAGAAGTACAAGGAATCTTTTGGTAGGTGGTATTTTGAGGTCAAATAAACTGAAATACACTCACGGATTATTTTATTGCAGGGCAGTTGAACTCAATGATCTCCAGAGGTCCCTTTCAACCCCTGCCTTTTCCATGATGCTATGATTCTCCTTTCTTTGACCATTTGTTTGATCCTTATTTTAATAATAAATGTAATGAAAGTAAACGTAGGAACTACTAGCGTAGTGTCATTCTTTGAGATGGTTGAGGAATTTGTTGAACATGCACTTAGTGTAGGATATGTACAATTTTTCACCTTGGACAGTCTCCATTGGCTGTAATGCTTCAAGGAGTCATATTTACATTTGCCTGTTTCCTTGCAAGCAAATGAGCACAGCCTTCTTAATAGAAATTTTGCATCATAATACCTAAGCTACTGGTAGTGGACTCTATGAACTACATGGAATGAAGAACAAGTGAAAAAAAACAATTTAAAAGGTAATCAAATTATACATGCATCACTGTCTTCCCATTTTTAACAATAGAACTGTAAATTCTTTGGGTACATCTAGTTACAAGAACTAGCATCTGTTCTGACTGTTATTTTGCTGCCTCACCAATTTTGCAAACATTCAGATGCTAGCTGATTTCTTTCATACTGAGGTTGCTGTAAGCTTTGGAAGTTTCTGGAGAAATTTATTAAATGCTTCTTGACTAGTTACTGTTTCTCCTCCCTTGAATTTTTACAAATGCAAAACTGCTGTGATTAGTCTGTGGTAGGATATGGGTATGTGTTAGGATTCCCAGATGTTATGCAAAATTTTTTTTATGTATCCAGAATAGTCTGTCCAGAAGCAGAAGCACTTCTGGCTCTGGGCAGAACATCTGTCTCATTCCTGCCTTTTGCCTTGTGTTCCTCTTGGCTGAATGTGGTTTGGCCAAACACATGATTCAGAAAAAGTTTACTTTACTGAAGATAGTACTCCAATTAATACTAGTGTGGCAGAAGAGTATCAGGTTAACAGTCCCTGTGGGCCAAACTGCACATCTGTTTGGAGCAAGAAACCTTAAAGTCTAAGCCTTATAAATTGCTTTATTGCTGCAATAAAGTTTCTTATTATGATAGAGGATGGAGTTCTCTAAAGCACTGAACTGTCATTTCAAATATGTCTCGGGGAGTCCAGTGTTGTGCACACATTGACATTCATTGTCTCATGTTTATATACTGTAACAATGATCCAGGAAGTTTCACAGTGGTTCAGAAGTGTTTTGAATCTTTCTTTAGATAATCTTACTTTAGAATCACGATCAGAAAAGTGGACCCTGTCTTACCCACTGTCATATTTTCTACGTTGTCCTCACATTTTCAGTTTGACCCCGTGTACCTTTTTAGATAAAAGCAATGCATTTGTTTTGCTCACAAAGTAACCATTCCATGGGACTCATAGTCAGATAGTGACATCCCCATCTTCAAACCTTCTAGGTATAAATATTTTGGTTAGAGATTGTACAGATAGATTGCAGATACTCCTTTTATGTCTCCAAAGAGGACCATGTCAGAACTGGCCTTGACTACTTCACAATGAAGAATCAAAGCTTCCCCTTTGAAACTACATGGGAAAAGATAGGACAGCACAGGCATGTATAGTTTATATTACTTGAAATATACCTTCATCTGTTCTCACTTTGGCATTACTTGTGTGATCAGTTCTTGATAGGGATAGGCAGTTTAGTAGTCACCTTTGGCATGATGGTGAAACACAGGCACAGGTTGCCCAGGAAGGTTATAGAGTTGCCATCCATGCAGATATTTAAATCCTGACTGGTTGTGGTCTTGGGCAACCTGCTAGAGGTGACCCTGCTTCGGCAAGAGTGTTGGACTGAATAATCTCAGTGGGTCCCTTTCAACTTTGACCATTTTCTGATTCTGTGACAGTTTCTTTGCAACAGGAGAACTGCGATTCCTGTAACGGATTGTGATTATACTGTCAATAATCCCATCTTGAATGAGCTAAACATTGTTTTCACTATATGCATCATCCTGAAGGCATTTAATCACAGCATAATATCCTGCTATTGATTTTCACTCAAAATTCCTGTTGATTCCAAGGGCAGTGATGGCAGAATATGTCTCTGGAGAGATCAATCAATATCATACTCAAGTCTCCTAACACCTAATTTTCTACATGACTGAAGCTCAACACTTATAAAATTTACTGCCTGGTGATATTTTTAAAGGGCCATTTTGATTTTTATAAACCATCCCTCAGCAAGCAGGGACTACTTTGAAATTAATTACATTTTGCAACTGGGACTTCTTGCGTGTGTAGTGAAATATGAACAAATGTTTAGCATCTGGATACCATAAATCAGTCAAAAATTATAACAGAAAAAACAAGGCATCTGTTGAAATTAATTCCATTTGCATGGGGCAAAGTCAGCAGTTTTACCTATAAATGTCTTTTAATCTTTTTAATAGACTGCTGAGTTGGTTCACAACTGAAATTCTACAGCAATAACTGTGGGGTTTATTTTAAGATCTATAATGTTGTAATTCTGCAGTTGACTTTTTTCCCCGTTGTATAAAATAATTATAAGAAATAACCACCAGGTAGAAACACCTGGTGAAAGAATGAGGTGTAAAAACATGTTGGAAAAAATATAAAAATAGCCCCAGGTGGTCTGTACGATGAGGAGGAAGAAACTATCGATGTAATATCACACTCCTTGCAAAAGGGAGGATTTTAACTGAAAAAATAATTCTTTGATTAGAATGTTAAGGCACTAATTAAACTATGTAAATTGTAGCTTTGCATTTAAGTAGTATTCCCTGTTCAACCCTGCAAGATGTTGAGTATAATGTGAGTCAGCAGCAGACACGTGCATGTACTCTACTCCTTCCCCATCCATTTCCACAGTGGTGTAGGGATGTTCATATCCTGTGTTTTGGGGCAGAGTAGGGGAAAGAGTTCATGTGTCTGAGATACATGGCATAGAACTCAGTGGACTGATTCGTACCATATTTTTCCACTGTTCTTTTTTTTCTTAGGGTGCTCTGTGTATGAACAAAATTTTCTGAGACAAAAGATACTGCTTATGACTATGAATCTGCTATCTCAAAGGGCTCAAGAGGAAACATTTGGCTCTTTTGTGGTTATAGTATTTTTCTCTGATAACTTCTGTAACAGGCTAACTGGCCTCCTACATCAACTCCTGAACGGCAACTGACAGCACTTTTTCTTCACGGAAAGAAATTTTTAATGGGCTGTACCATAAATAGCTGGAACTTGCTGTCTTATGTGAAAAATACAGGATATGAGTCATTATCAACAGCAGGAGACTGTAGCTTTACATATCTTCTGTGGCCATATCAAGGGCTGCATTTAATCTGAGCAGCACATGTTCATTCCAGATAGCTATAGAGGCAACTTAGCTCCCACTGACTGGTTTTGCAGTACCTGTTTACCTCTAGTAAAACCTACTCCACTCTTCAAAGAAAGTCCAGTTTATTTTGCAGTCAGTTTCTGATAATTACTGGCTTGTCTTTGGGACGAGAGAGGAACAGGCTAACTCAGGAAGCCAGATACCAGTTCTTCCTGGAGTTTCCGATTTTCTGATGTTGTCCCCTGTTCTGCCAGAGCGATCCCTTTTGTGATGTAAATGATGTCTTTCAAGGAATCTTCAAAGATTTAACTAGGCTAACATTTTAGCAGTCAAAGAAAGATTAATTGTTATTATAACAGTCTCTGTAAATCTCTAGTTATTCCTAATGTTTTAAAACATATGGTTCAAAAGCAGTGTTACCTATTTCTCTTCGTATTCCATTCCCAAGAGTTATATATGGATTTTGAAATTCTCGAATGCAGTTCTAAATCCCTTTACAGTTCAGTCTTTCACAGATAAAGAAGCTGAAACACAAATATTTTAATTTATTTTAGTGTAGGACTCAAAGTGAGAGTACAAAATCAATATCTTCCAAATCTTTTGACCCCCAGGACTGTGCTTTAATCAGACACCATACTTCTGGGGTAATTTAAGAGTAGTCTGCTAAGCAAACTCAAATTCAAGAAACTTTATTGCTTGAAACCAGAGGTGAATAATGGTTCACATCTGGCAGGTTAGTTCCCAACTCTTTTAAGGTAAAAAGTTAAATGTTTGTTTAATGCAAAGTGAGACAATAATGCGGACACAATGGTAATAGCTGGAACGTCACATTTTGGGTGGCCAGCAGGAGCTTCCACTGTCCTTAATGTCTGCTTGAAGGTTTTTCCACTCCTTAATATTTCAGCATGCTGTGTTTTGTTGTGTTGTGCTATTACAATGCACCAGAAGCAAGCATTGGAACACAGGTGATAATGCAGTTGCCCATCTCTTAGGACACTAGCCAGCCACTTAGCAATAAAGTTAGGCTGTTCTTGTGTACAGTCCGTTTTCCATTCTTTTATGCAAAAAATGCAACATCTTTAAAGAACAGCATTGAATGAACGCTTGGGGCCACCTGTCCCTGTTAGCCTAGTGGCTAACACACTTTTGACAAGTGTGACCCATGAAGATCACATTTCTATGTCCCTTTGTTGGTCCCAGGCCAGAAAGACTTGGAATGAAAGACTGAAATTAACTTGAAGATTGTAAACTGAAAAATTACCTGGATTTTTGTCAACAAGGTTGCTGTGCTTGAGCACCATAACTATAGATGTTTCTTTTCATCAAACCTTGCTTATTGCATTTTTTAAATTAGTCTACAAGGAAATGAGGGACTACTTGAAATTTAAGCTTTAGATTTGCAGTTGTAGCTACGGGGAAACCCTATCTTCCAAAGAAGTGAGTGTAGAGAACTCTAGTTAGTACTAAGGGCTCTTCTTTCAAGAATGAAAGTGAGTAATTCGGCCAGGATTATCTTTTTCTTAACATAATTGTTGTTCTGGATGAAAATTTTTACATTTTGCTACCCATGATGAATACATGCATCCCAATAAAGTGTAAACTTGATTTGAATCAAACATTACTCAAAAATATTTCCAAATATTTAGCATGGAAATCATTAGTTTGGGTTTGTCCCCATGGAAGTAATGCAAGGGAAGGCTCAGGAATGTGGCTGGATCTCTGATAATAATACTAACATTTTTTTAGGCACCAGTCATTATTTATTAAAAGTAACATAGAAGCAATACTTGTACTTCAAATGTTGATCGGGAGTCCTTTCCAAGCAAAGGAATTTTATGACTGACAATATTTAATCTCTTATTTTAAATTCTCATACACAAATTTCCTGTTAGATGATTATGGCAGCAGCCTGGTACCATGAGGGGATTGTTCTCACATAATCCCCACTGCCTTTTAGCCATAATATTATACTGTCAAAGGAGCAAATAAATACCAATTTTCTCCAAATTTTCCAAAGGAAGAAGATAAAAATGGTGTGTAACAATGCTGATGTTCCTTGGGAAGTAGTTTGGATTTTTCAGAATCTGTGCAGTGCTATTTAGTGTTATGGAGCAGCAAAAATGCTAATCCGAATTTTCCTTAGCACATCTTCTTTATGTGAAAACATCTTTTGTAGCTGATATTATTTAAATGCTAATGTTTACTTAGATCATGATAGATTTTATCAGGATCTGCATAAAGTAATAGATTGTGAATAATCTGCGAATAGATTGTGAACTTTATAGTACACTAGGTCATACTGTAACACCTGTTAAGATGATTCCTGTGGCTGTGACAAGTAACAATGTGGAGATTTTGACTGTGGAACTATGAAAATCTACATCATGCTTACAGTAAGGTAACTGTAACATGTCTGGAAGGACATACCCTTCTAGAAGAGTGACCACAGTGAGCTGAGATTTAGATTCTGGTCTAGAGTGGCACCTGGAAGACCCTGGTTTCCAAATAGTTTTCATTTCCATAGAAGCTACATCTTTAGCTCCCAATGCAAGTGTAGTCAAATGTTCTGCTAAAGCTGCAGAATAATGCACTGACAGGGAGTGTGGTCACTTAGGTGGAAATCTGGAATGTTTGGACCCTAAGACTAAAGACAAAAAACTTAGAGCTGTGACTAATTAAGCTGCTTATAACATTAAATAAGAAAATAAGTAGGACAGGGCTGATGGGCTCTTGGCTAACCTTGAACTGTCGCATGTCAGGCCAGAAAAAGGATGGGCGGCTACGTACTTTGTATTTTTAGATGTCAGCATGAAGCTGATTTATAGTAGCTTTCCAGTCTCAGAGCAAACTGCTTAGGGCTTCAAGGACTGGACTGGATGTTACAGACTTTCCAGGATGTACACAGGCAGCTAAGGGAGGCTTTCGTATGGAAATGGGAGGTTAAATTAAGGGACTGATGTAAATCCACACTCTGAAGTTAGTCTTTCTGCTATCTGAGATTTCTGATTCTAAAAGACAAAGTGCATAATCCTGAAATTTGGCAAGTGCTACTAAAGATGCGTGGCTGTTGCCTTCTCTCTGCCTTGATTTTCCACTTTTATTGGAACAGTTATGATCTGCAAGATTGCAGATTTCTGACATTGCTCACCAGCCTTTAATAAGCATTTCTGCTTTGGTAGCAAAATGCCTATGTGTATTTAATAGCTAAGGAGTTAGCTGCAACAGAGCAGACATGACAAAATCTTTTTCATCCTCTGAATTTTTATGGAGTACCAGTTAGAGCTGTGGAAAAGTTAAGACCTGAGCCTGATTTGGATTAGGCCAATAAACATCTGTAGCTAATGGAGATAGAAGTCATATTCTAAAGACCTTTCATTTGTTATACACTGTGATAAGGGGATTAGCCAGAGGATGAAGGAGTGTATTTCTTCTGCATCCATCACTCTCTATGCTCCTCATTTTGTGTCAGGCAGTGAAGCTGACTCACAGTTCAAGCAGTAGTGGTTCATGATGTTCACCAAGTGGCAGTCCCAAATTTCATATATGCTTTCCTCCCATCTGGTAAGTGGATGACTCATTTATGACTCAATTTTCTCCACTCAGTTTAAGAATAATTCCTAATGAGTCAGATAGAATGTTTTCATGGACTCCTGCTGTTGGAGAGCACTTCACCTCTACTACTCTCATCTTCTCATCTTTCCCATACTGTGGGCTTTGACCTGACTTCCAGAGCAGAATCTTTTTATCTGAAACCCAGGACTGGTGAAATCGCTGCTTTAGTGAGACATTTCTGATTTTAAGTATGACTTTTAGCTTTGTCTTTAGTACTGTCACTTATTGACGTGAGGGTCAGCCTCACAGATTGTAGTGAATTAGACAATGTACGTAAAGCCCGGGTACTGGGTCTTTGGAGGTGCTTGTGGCACACACAGTGGTTCTGCAGGGCATGATGATACAGGGACAGGACCTGCCATTTCTGGTGGCAATGTCCACCAATGCCAACAGATGATCTTGCTCACAGCTGTCTAATCCAATGCCTCAGCAGTATGAGTACAGGCTTGCCTTAAATTGGAGGACATTCAGTGGGATTAATTATGGTCACAGTTTTGTTAGTCCTTCTCTTGTGCACAGTGAATAGAGAGAGTTGTCCTGGGCTTTTGTACTAGATCTGTCTTAATTCTAGGCAGATCTTTGTATGTTTGCTTTGTGTTTGGAGTCCTTGTCATGGATGACTGATTGTACTCTAATCCAAGAGACAGTGGCAGGTGCCAGGTTGCTGGCAGGTTCATGACAGTCACTGGCAGGCTGTTGATCAGTGATAGGCCTCTGGAAAATGGTTAGGCCTGCCACATTTTTAATAGTAGAAGTTGGGGAAACTGATCTGCTACTATGTAGCAACGGTCTGCATTTGTTCAGAAAGCTTCAATAGTATTCTTAAAGTTGCTAGTGTAATCCATAGGTGGTAAGAAGGAAGTAAAAGGATGGCAGAGAACTCTTGGTGGACTTTTCTTCATATGTATATAAATGATTTCTTGACATACTGCAGCTAAAAATGTATGTAAATGTACACTTCCTATAAAGAAAAATGCAGATATAACATCTATGGGGTGCAAATAGCAGTTTATGTCTCTTACTGTTTTCCCAACCATATGGCCAGTCCTATAGATGTGCCCCTTATGTAAGAGAGACTCCGACCCTGCATGATAGTTCACTGGAAAAGGAGTCTGAGAACCCCTAATTGAAAGAAATATCAAGTTTCTTCCATATTTGAATCTCAAAAGCTTTTTCTTTTACACAAAATTTCATTAATTGAAATGAATCTTTGAACACTTGAAACTGAATCTTTGGACTTTATCTTCTTTTACTTATCTTTCTATTTAATTAAACTAAATAATTGTTTCTTTTCAGCTCATTCTTTTGCCCCTGAAGCAATTTCTTATATTGTGGCTCCACTAATTACTAAAATCACGTCTAAACAGCATCCATTCCTGACGACTCTGCGATTGTTTAAGGATTCACCACCAGAAATAACATTTGCCTTACAACCTATACCTGGAATTAAATTTCTCGTAATAGTGTCATTTTCTGCTTGATTTCATTCTCCATTAGCAGATATTTTCTCATTGGAGATTAAAGATAATGCCCTCAAACTTAAATTAATGCTTAGCTTCACTTTTTTGTAATGTTGATAATGTAGAAGGTGGAGGCAAAAAAAATAAAAGGATGTTTAACAGAAGTAACTGCATGAAAATGAGGATTCCTGCATCTGGAAAGAAAACAAAAACATTTTAATATGATCACCTGAAAGGGATCAAATTATTTTGTCTCCAGACATTTGATAGCCATGGAATGTAAAAGGCTTTTTATTTAATTTAGTTGACACCAGAAGACTGGAGAATGATGTTTAAAATAACTGAATTTGGAGAAAGGGAGTGAAACAGGCAAACTGCAAATCCCTTTATTATCAAAATAATGATAATAAAAATATCTCAAACACATTTTTGAATGACAGAATCACATATGGGGACAAACAATTAGAGAAAAAAAGGGGCAAAAATGGGCCAAGACAAAAGAAAAACCAGACAGGGTGGAGTTAATTACCTATTACTAGGTAATACTTCCAAACATCAGCCTGTAGCCTGCTCTTGGATTTTGGTCTTACTAAGGGCTATAGCACAAAAAAGTAGGAATGTACTGATTTCAGTTTATTCATGCCACAAAAATTAGGAGGTACAAAACAGCGGGGGTGATCATGTGTTCATGTGATCATCATGTGTTGCACAAAGCAGTTGTATGAACTTGTAAAAGAAAACAATAGCAATAGGAAATTTAATAATGGAAAAGGTGAGGTGATGCTTCTGTGGATTAACATTTCTGTTAGAAACTAAACGCTTATCATCTGGAAGTAGTGGAGAAGATGAAGACTGTTAATTGATTACAAGGCATGAAGAGATGTGCAGTCTTGAAAAAAGCAAATGTTCCTATGGGGATATTGTCTGAGATCATTCCAGCAACGATGGGTACACAAAGATGTTTTCTGTGCTGTTGAACAAGGGGCTGGTAAAACTTTAAATGCTTCAGCACAAGAAAGCCTTGCTTCTCAGAGAAAAAAAAAAAAAAGTATGCAAACTACAACTTTTCAATTCCACATGCTAAACAATGTATACAGATTACATGCTTCTGTGACTGTCACTCAACAACATTAGTGACTGTGGAGGTGGTTTTTGCATCACTGGAGATAATGCTACTGGTTGCAGATTTTATAGTTTGAAGAGCTATTCTCTAAAATGGAGTTTTCCAACTAAGTACTTTGATTTATCTACCTCTAAAGAGAACTACATTTCCGTACTGACTTTAATGGAATTGGGAAGGAACCCAAGAACATCGTTATTAGTCTAGTGTTTTGTAGATGCCTTTGGAAAATCTGATATGCAAAACTTACCAAGAATAGCTATCGTCTCTTATGAAGTGACCTGCAATAGAAGCAACTCAGAAAAAGATTTCTGAAATGTCATTTCTGTTTTACTTAAACTGGAAGAAAAGGTACGATAAAACAGTTGAATCCATCACATGCACTGTATATTATTCTTTACTGATCACTGACATTGCCAATAGCACAAGCTGCTACCTAAAAATACATATGTAAAATAAGTATTTGGAGACTGTCCAGCAACAGGCTTTGCCAGTGGATCCTCCTGGATTCTTTCTGAACTTTAAACAAAAAGTTAATACATGTTTAGATTCAGCGTTGGTTAGTTTGAAAAGATTTATTACAGGAATTTCTTCCATTTGTTTTGCTTGAAGAAATGCTGCAGTCAAGAATTAGGGACAAAACTCCCATCATAATTTTTGTCTTTCAGCAGGTTGATAACCAAATTACTTTTTTAGTAAAGCATGCATAGATTTATGTGCCTCCACATTGTAACAAGTATCACTCATGAAATATGAATGAAAAAGTAGTTACTGAAATATTGATATCCTGGGCACCTCTGCAGTCTGACAGTCCCACTTCCATTAAAACCCATCCTCTTACCTTCTTTCACTGTTTTTTAGCTATTTTACAATTCTCGTACTGACCCTTAGCTTCACCGTATTTAAGAAACTTCCTACATGATTCCTTATGGTTTGTTAATGTCTTACTTTAATTGATATTGACACTCTGCATCGTTTTCTAGTGCAAAGTAATTTTCTGAGGCATTTTTAAAACTTGTTTTTCTGTTTAAAGGGAAAAATAGTTGAAGTCCTTCTCTTTCCATAGCTCCTGAAGTTTGTAAGTCCATGTTTTTGCTGAACCCAGATAGGATTCTAGGAAAGAAGTAATTATATACTGATTACTAATGACTAGGCAGGTCAATATTTCATAGCAAGGAGTGGAGTGAAGGATATAGACTTAAATTGTCAGTACATAATTCTCCAACAGATAACGGTCGTGAGATGAGGAGGTGAGGTGGGGCTGAGCTGGAGTTTGATGAATGTTATCCAGGATTTACATAATTTTTACATTAGATAATACTTACTTTTAGATTCATGATTACTTTTTCCCTGTCCTGTTACTGTGTTTCAAGTAGTAAAAACAGAAAATCTAAAATAAATTGTCACTTTCCTCAAAGAAATCTGGAGGTTTATCAGGTAGGATACTAGTGTTAGAGATCTCCAACCGTTCAGGTAGGGACATCTGAGCTTTGCATGGATAATCTGTGTAAAGTGACAAGTTACCACATGTAATGTTGAGAGAGTAATATGAGTAACTGGCAGCATTGGGGAGCTGCAGTCTTCAAGGTGCTGAGGCACAGAAGGGTTCTGATAGATAAGTTACATCTAGTCTGGGAGATAATTCTTAAAACTGTTATAACTGATCCAATTTTTACTTTGAAGAGTTCAGCGGTTGCATCCGCATTTTTCTTCACATGGCATTTAAATGCTTACCTCTGCAGAAGAGTAGTGGTAGCATCCTTCAGGATATAAACTGCCCAGTATTTTTTTAGCTGTATTAGGTCTGAAGAAATCCCCCAACATTTAACGACAAGTGTCAAACCAAGTTTCTTTGTGATACTGTGTGTCTTACAGCATTTTAAATTGTTTGCATGTCTGGAACTTAAAAAAATCAAACAAGCAAAAATACCCCAACAAAACCCCAAACTCTCTTAATTCAGTTTAATTCAGTCCTTTGCACTTGCACATTTCAGGTAGTTTTTCCCAGTCATCTTTGAAGTTAGTTGTTCTCCATTTCTTTGACACGCAGCAAGATACTGGGTATTGTCAGCGGGGATTTTCTTTTGCAGGTAGAGGAATAGTTCTCCAAGGTATTATTGCTCTGTCTTCCTTCCAATCCTATAAGCATATACTCAGCTCACTATACAGTAGACAGATGGCACAGTAAAATAATTCCTACTTCAATGATTAGTCCTTGCTTTAAAAGCTGTGTTTAAATTTATTGCTTCATTGTGCCAAAATGAAAGGTGGTTGGTTTTTATTTTTTGTTTTGGTTTGGTTTTTTCTCCACATAGCAAGCGCATGACAGGCAGCAGCAGCATTAACTTGTTCATATTGCTCTGGGAATGTACTTCACTCCTCTACAGGAATCACCATCCCTTGCGTGAGATAAAGTGCTTATCTCCATAGTCATCAAGTCTTAACATTTTACATAGCCAAAGGGAAGGGCAACTCTGCTGTTGATGTACACTTCTCAAACTATGTTAAGAATTTTCTTCCTTAGGGAAACTACGAAGTTTTGTTTTACATGGACCAATACAGGCCAAATTAAAATAATTGCAAGGATATGACCTGAAACAGTGTTCTAAAGTGAATGTAATTTTTTGAAAGCTTTTCCACCTAATATGTAGAATATAAAAAAAAAAAAAAAATTATTAAGAATTACTGCATTTTAGAAACCCACTAAACCTGTTTTCTGTTTTATATTGAGTTTTGCAAAAGAAAAAAAATCCATCTTTCTGTTTTATTGTTTTTTTTCACACTGTATTGTCATTCTTTATTTTTTTATCACAAAGGCAGCTTGTTTCCACATCTCTTTTCCAATTGAGTGTGCTTAATTAGATGACTCCAGACAGCATGGACTGCACAAAGCTTAAGCAACATCAGCAGCTGGTGGCATTGTGTTGCCTAACAACTTCAGAACAGTTTCACCAATTGTGCTGAGTTGCCATAGTAATATCTGCCCACTGCTGGTGGACTGGCTTGAGAAATTTAAATAAAATCAACTGTCAGACTAACATCATGACAGATACATTAGCTACAGTGACACCAAGAAACTGGAAATTATTTCTGTCACAAACATACATGAAGCTTAATTTCTCTTAGGATCATCCCTAGTTATATGCCTGTTATGGGAGGCCCAACATTCTACTGCTTTTTTTTTGATAAATATAACTATATAAATGCATGAGATGGGCACAGATGAATCCACAGAATTACTTTTGATGCATGACACCATCTCCGCTTGGTTAGAGTCCACTGTATTTGCACTTTAAATTTCTGCTTTATACTGTGAAATATTTCAATATTGGACACTTGTCATGAGTATCGAATATATAAATATATAAAATGTATATGCTAGAGTTGTAGGGTGATGTTTTTCTTCCCTGGAAAGCTATTGTAGCAACTTCAGCCCAGTAATAATTATTAACCCACCTGTTTTGCTTCACTGTCCTGTTTAGACAAGACAGAAAAAAAACCCCAAATCACTGTTTCTGCAAAAGAAGCTAGAGCCTTTACTCTGGTTGAATGGTTCCAGAGATGTTCTGTTTAGCTTGATCGATTGAGAGAACCTTTTCCCCTTTGCTATTCACTTTGTCTGTTTAGGTTTTCTGGATTAAAATTTTAGTCAAATACTTGGATGGAATGATGCATTAATTTGGTCTTTGTGACAAGGATTTTTCCTCCCCTAAGCTGCAACTGATTGCTTTTCTCAGTATGCGCCACAACCACGGTATTAAGGTAACCAATCTAGGTTTCTGTCTGAAACCATAGTATCAAAATCTCCACTTAGAAAGTATCACATTGTCCCATCCCATTCTGCCATAACTGTCCAAAATTAAATGTGATCAGAGCGGGACTCTGAGCAGATTTGAGAGTTTGACAGAATGTGGAATATTAAGTGCTTGCTGGTGATGTGTTTGCTTAGCAATTTGCAGGCTATCATTCTGATTAATAAAAAAAAAAAATAAAAAATTTAAGAAAATTGCTGTATCTATGGAAACAAAGTGTGGAAAATAGCTTTTATATCTGAGGAGTGTTCAGAGAAAATGGTTATGTGGTCTTAAAAAGCATAGCAGCTGTCTTCAGAGCAAAACTCAGGGCATTGCTAGTGTCAAAAAGGAATGTAGAAAAGGGCAGAATGTAGAATCCTAACATTTTAACTGCATTCAGATCAAAAATTATTTTTTTTTCAAGCTATATTTATGCAAATCATTGCATCTGTTTGGTTTGGTTTTTTTCCTGATGCTTTTGGGAATTGCCATATCCTAATTAAGGAGATGTCCCAATAGAAGAATTAAATAATATTTATTATTAATGAATTGCCTCTAGATTAAAAAAAAAATATATTAAATCACTACATAAGGATAATAAACAGCATTTGCACCAAATTTGACACTGCTTTTGCTCTCCTGAAGAGCTTTTCTGTGAAACTGTCTTCTTGCCTGGATTCTTCCTGTAGAGTGAAGGAAGCATACCTGTATTCTTCTCTCCCATTTCATTTTTTCTGGCTAAAAAGTGTTGGCCAGAAAATACAGTTTTAGGAAGGCTTCTGGGGTTAAAAATTCTATCCTTAAAGATGTGTTTGCCCTTCAGCTTATTGACTCCTAGAGGCTATTGTTTGATGTGCTCAAAGCATCTGTTGTCATGTGCCATGGTCACAGGAAACGGTAAAATTCTTCATTCTTTTTATGACAAATAAAACCAGGTGAGACACCTTCTGTGATACTGTTGATGGAGACAGAGGGTCATAATCTTCTTCTGTTATCGTGTTTCCATTCATATTACAAATATGTCTTGGTTAACATCAACTCTGTTACATTTGGGTGAAGGTAAATAAGATTTGATCCCAGAACACACAGAGTGCATTCTGGCTACTAAGGGTGGTGGATTTGAGAGGCTAGGTTAGAGCTTCTCTGGAGTAAATCTCCGTGACACAGATGTAGAAGACACACCATGCCCTCAGCTCTGTAGAGTTACTGCTGTTGCAGTCTATTATGGAGGTAATTAACTGAGTTGTGAGTAGACTGGAGTAAAAAACCAACTCTATCTGAGAGGATAGCTCTGAACAGGACATTTTTGCATAGAAAAAAGAAGCTGAGGGAGCAAGTGGATTTTATATTTCATTATCTTCATTGTTTTAATAAGCGTATTCTTTAACAAATTATTGTGAATGAAGAAAATGTAGGAAGAGAATATTCAGTTTTGTTAGTAATAGATTAGTATAACATATTTTATAATTCAGGTCCCTTATTGTAAGCTGTTTCAAATGTGGAGTTAGGCCAAAGGGCTGGCCTGTTTAAAAGAAACCTCTTTAAAAGAAAGGCTTACATGGGAAGAATAACCAAAAGCTCATCTTGTGTATCTTACTTTGTTCAGCACCAATCAGGACACAGATCTGAAATCCTTGGGGAATTACTATTGGTACAAGGGTTTTGTTAAATGCAAAAGAGTAGAGCTTTACAGAACATACACTGTGTGGCCCAGCTGTAGCTGGCAGGCTTGGGTGACAGGAAATATTAAAAAGGAGAAAAAATTAGTTAGGCTGTTGTGGGAGTAAGCCTGAGGCACAGTGGATAACACTTGGTAGCAAGAGCAGGAGGGAACAAGAGTTTTTTTTCAAGGTGTTTTTGTTCAGTGGGTTTTTTTTGTTTGTTGGTTTGTTTTCTGCAGGGGCCAGTAAAGGCATCTGAGTATGATGCAAGTTGAAGTGAGGTTCAAGAGCTGTGTGACAGCAGAGCTCCCCCCATGTCCCTTGTGAAACCAGCCTTTCCTGACAGCAGGAGAGTGGCTGCAGGAGCTCTTTTGTAACCTTATTCCGTATAGATTGATTGCAAAATGTAATGTTTGTCATGGTTTAAGGTCAGAGTGGCCCCTTAGACATATAACAGATGCTCTCTGTTAACCTCTCTCCCTTCCCAAAGGGAGTTTTATCTAGCCATAAGCAGCCAAGTGCTCTGTAGTGGATGGTACAGCAGAGGTTTTCTGTGAGAATTTCTTTTTTTGTTTTGTTTCCATATGCTTCCAGATACGTTAAGAGTTTACAGGAGTGTTTTCAGATCATCCTTATGAGCTATACTGTGAGTGCAACTTGGAAAGTTAAATGTCTGCAAGTATGTCTGGATGTTCCAGACAAAGTTGGATTGGCTTTGCAGTGGGATTCTCTTGGATGAATAGAGTTTGAATTCCAACAAGTGAGACAGCAACTTGGAAAAACTTGGTGAACAATCCTAACATAGAGAGTCTTTAGATTTCTAGTACTGAGAATTAAAACAAACACAAAACAAAAAAACCCCAACCAAACATAAAAAATCTCCAAAAGAAAACTCAAAACAAACCACCAACCAAGCAACAAACCCCACTCCCCCCAAAAATCCCTAAGCCCCAAAACCAGAACAGAAAAAATAAAAAACCCTCCAGATGTAATACATACCAGATAGCTGAAAAAAATGCCTTATTTTTGTTTTGTTTTAGTAACCTGATTTTTCCTCCTTAAGAAACATGTCAAGGAATGGGTCAAAATTATAATTATTATACCAGCAAACCTATGGTGGGGGACACATTATTTCCTTTTGCTTACTAAAGGGGAGTGTGTGGCATGGGGAGACTAAGCATTATTTGCATAAAACTGCAAATAAAATAGTACTTTATTTTAAAACGTAGCAGTTATGACCAATTTACCACAGTATAATTTGAATAAATTTTCTTGCTCATTTCCAAAATGAATCTCAGTGATTCGATGTTTCTAGTTCAGGTCTCTCTATCAGTGAGTATAAAGGAAGTTTTATAAAAAAACCCCAAAAGGCAAAACCCATACATATTCTTATCACATCTATTGCATTATTTCAAAATCCTCTCACTGTGTGTTTATATATCTATATCTGAATTAGAATAGTTCATAATTGTACATTTAGTGTGATACTGGTGAAAGACACTGAATCTTCATCTGCAAAAGCCATACATCAAAAAAGGCACATGTTTAAAGAGGAAAACAGTTTCCTCTTATTTTGTAGTGTTTCCCTGAGTGGAAATGCCCCTTCATTTGAACCTTGAGTATCTTTCCTTTTATATTCACATAGTCCAGAATAAACTCTGTTGTGTGACATGGTTTATTTATATGTCATTAATAAATCTGGTAAATTAATAAATCTGAGCTGTAATTTGGAAAGGAGAATGCTGCAATTATTTCAAAAAGCATCCTTTTTATCAATGATAGTAGATATCAAAATAGGTACAGGATATCACAGATACAGGGATACAAATATATAAGAACAAAGAATTGTTAAACTTGGAATTTTATTTGAATGGCTAGAGTCTGTGGAGACACAAACAGTACAGTTACAAAATAACAGTTTACTTATAAAAATCATTTGACTTTAATATTACAAAAAGTTCTTAAAGAGGAATACTCTCACTTGTTCTCTTAAGTATGAGTGGATGTGGAAAGGATACCGTGTGTTTCTTTTAAATTTTCCTCAGTCTGAATATCCTCAAAGGTATCCTCTTACCCATGTTTCTGTGTACCAGAATGAGTTCTCTGTGAAGTGTGAGTTGCTTGAATGCATATTTGATAGAATAAACCAGCTGAAATTAATAAATATTGTCATTCTATACACTGCAATAAAAAAAAATACTTAAAATGAATGAACTTAAGCAGAACATGCCTTTATGTACAATAAAGAAAAAGCAAGAAAATGAATATTTTTGCTGTTTACGAGTAGGCTTTGTTGGGAGGACCTGATTGAGTGCAAGCGATTTGTAGCAATTGCTTTGGATCTGTATTTACAGAAGACTACATCTTGCATCAATCCAAATAAATAGGTGATCATACAGCGGTGTGTAATCAAATTCAAAACACTAGTGCCCTGTTACGTGAATGTGCTTTGAAATGCAGCATTAGCCATTTTGGTCTTTACCTTTAATGCAGGGAGTTTTCTGCGGGCAGCTGAGAGACAATGTGGAATATACAAATGACTTTAATCTAGCATGTATTTTATTTGTGCTACCTGAAGTTGAATTTTGCTGTGGGCAGCTGTTTATGATTGTAGAACTTAATTTCCTTTGTGAGATTGCTTTTCTTTCATAGTAATAAAATGTTGCCAAAGTAATTTTTCTACTAGAAAAAAAATAAAACTAATGGTTTGTTTGGAAGAGCTTCATGTTAGCCTTGCAGTTTTGTTACACGAGGGACAGAGTAAGTGCTAATTCAAGTCACATTTCTATGTAGTATGTACAAAGAGAGTAGGTCATGTTTGGTTTCCCTTCCTTAGCTGTCATTTCTTGCGGAATTGTTTTATCACATAGTAGATGCATCTGTGTGTTCACTTTTCAGTTGTCAAATGAGTATTAAATTTCTACTCTCGTTAAATCTCCACAGTGTATTTGTCTTAACTAGTTAGAATTACATCACAATATTAGGGTGCTTATGCAGATCATTGCACATGTAAATGTAGTTACAACTGCTATGAAGTCTTTTAGGATTTGGGTCTGTACATTCATTGAACTTCCTTGCTGCATTTAAAGGAAAAGGACACCTCATTTAGTTTGAACCTCTGGTGCTTACTTTTTTTTAAAAAAAAGAAATACTTATTTTAAGACAAAATGAACAGTGCTCCAACACATTGATGATTAAAGAGTCTGCTCTGTAATAAAGTGTGTGTGAGCAAATGTTATCTCCATCTGTGGTCTTCACTGAAGACTAAATAAGGGAGAACTTACATGTTAGAACATTTTGAGTATGATGCATTTGCTGTTGAAAAGGCCAAGCTTATGGAACTTTTGTATTGCAATGTTAGTACTTTGAAAACATGGAGACCATATTCATCCATGTAAATGAGACTCCAGATAAGGAAGACTGAAAGACTGACAACTCCTCAGTTTCAATATACTTGGATACCAATGTATAA
Source organism: Chloroceryle amazona (assembly GCA_027560015.1). Classification (NCBI taxonomy): domain Eukaryota; kingdom Metazoa; phylum Chordata; class Aves; order Coraciiformes; family Cerylidae; genus Chloroceryle; species Chloroceryle amazona. The sequence continues at coordinate 65,564 of JANHFX010023843.1, forward strand.
TGCTAGAATACATTTCACTTAATATCTTTGAATCCTAAGGGTCTTCTTTAGGGTAAAGGTGCATTCTATATATTTCATGCTTTACTGTAATTATTTTTTGAGGATTCTTTTTATGTCTCTATTCCTTCCCAGTTTTAAACTCTATGTGACAACAGCGAGATGATTTAAGTTTGGATTGTGGGCTTTTTGTTTATTTGTTGTTGTGTGGTTGTTTTTGTTTGTTTGTTTGTTTGTTTTTAATATAGAAAAAGAAAAAGAGTACAAGTATAGGGCCCAATTTAGATTGTTTTAATAAGTATAAAGCACCTTCAGTGATACCTAAAATCTGTGGGATTTAATCAATAATTCTCACAATTAAAAGTTTAGCTAAGGACCTGGATTTCTATGGCTTAAATTAACATAGAATCTTGAAATGAGTTTTAAAAAATAAGAATTTATAAAAGAAGAATGTAGCTGTTCCATATTCCATATACAAAATAGCTTTTATTTTATTTTTTTATTGTCCTAGACTAATTGAAGAGAATTCTAAGTCAGTTTCAGGTTCACTCTCCTGTGCACAATGTCTGTCACAGAGAACCCTGGCTCAAGCAAGTGTACTATATAATTATTCACCCGTGTTAGTAATTTCTGTAAAATCCCTTCAACTGGCCTTGAATCCTAAATGATTGAGGAGAAACAGGTTCATAAAGTGGTACATGAATGGGGCTGACTTGTCCCATTAAAAATATAGCCACTTCAGTAGCTCCAATTACATTGTAGGTTAAGGAAGAGTGTAAAGATGCTTTGAGGCTTCAGAAAAACTATGAGCAGTACTGGATGCCTTTAGGATGTAGCGTCAGGGTGATGTGTGCAAGCCCACTTACCTGTAACTGTGTCCCCTCCACGTGCTGGTAGTGAATGGCCATCGGTACCTGCAGCAGCTGGCCCATAGCTTGCTTAACTACCCTGAAACATCCACACCAGGTAAAGCTGCCATCTGCAATTAACACTACAAGTGGACGCTTGTCTGCGTAAGCATCTTCAAATGGATGTTAATGCATTTCAGATTATGCTCTGTCTTAAGTACTTGGACGTAGGACTACAGTTACAGTTTTTATTATTTGCTTTCCTAAAATTCAGTGTGTAATTTATGCAAATTTCCAAGATGTTTTGCTTATTAGTTCATTACAAATCCAAAATAGTGTTTTTCAAATTTATGCTCCAATTTACAGGTTTTGTTCAGCGAGTGGATTCTTGGCTTGAGACCAAATAATTGTATTTTCTATATAATTAAGTCCTAAATGTACACATATGAGGAGGACCAAAAAAAACCCCAAATGAATAGGGGGATAAAATGCAAAGATTTAATTTCTTTAAAGTGACAGTCTTGGAAGTTCATTATTATTCTTTATGCTATTTTTGCTTTTAAATAAATTGTCAAGTCTGATTGGAAAATCTTTATTTAGAGAGCATAAATTCTTCACTAGAGAATTCTTTTTAGACTTAAACTCCACAGTATTTCTGAACATTATTTTGAAGACAGTTATGAACTGCCTGACAGTGAACAGATTATGGGTGAAAAATTATCTCTGTGTTAGTGTGATCAGAATGATGAGTGTTTTGGTTTTGTTTCCTGCTCTTTGTTTGTTTGGGTTTTTTTTGCCATTGTTGGTTTATTTTCCCTTTGTTTCTTTTCAATATGAGCTTTCCAGTATGTTTGTAAATATGCAGCATGCCTTGGGATGCCATGGGTTTACACTGATTTTGGATTAGGTCTGGTTTTACTTACACTGAATTTGAAGCAAGAATGTTGAACATAAACCTTGCAGAGTTGTTTCCCTATTGTTTATGGTGCATTACAAAAGATCTTGCTAAACTGCTGTCTTCATCCAGATTGCTGAAACCTTGTACATAAAATGAAACAAAAAGCTGCACTGAAAAATATGGAGGGGTTATGAGAAACTTGAGAT
>JANHFX010023843.1:67612-87466 GCA_027560015.1 Chloroceryle amazona
ATATTTAAATTTCTAGCAAAAATATTTTTTTATATCTACCAGATACTTGCTATTAAAAGTATGTGGAGAGTAGGAAGAATTGGAAATTCTGTACTAAAAGGATTCCAGAGCTCAAAATATTTGTTAGTTATAAAAGGCCACATTTGTTTGAAACTTAGGACAGTGTCAAGTGCAATTTTGTTTGTGCAGCCCTTGCTGCCTTGGCCTAGTGTTACTTTACTGCATAGGGCTATACAGTGAAAGCTGGCTATCATTTCTTCTCTTCTGCATTATTTTGTGCCAGAGATACAGCCCTTTTATCATATGCTATAATTTCTTACATTTACCTGAGCTTTACGTTAAATTATGGGATGCCAAGTATTTCATGTTCATAAAGATTCAGGTCAGAAGAATAAATTTTCACCTCCAGTGAGTGATATGAAAAAGTGTTAGAGAAGGATTTAAAAGGATATACTTATACTAACTCTGTGTCCTGAACTGTGTCTTACAGATGAACAAACAAGCAGTAAATTACAGATGGGTTGAAGTTATCCATAATGACCTCAGTTAACTTCTCCATTTATGGACTACCATTGTGTCCCCTTGGCGCTGCCCCTGCCTTTCATTATGTAACAAAATGCTGCTCCACATGTCTCCAGCTGCCAAGACATCCGTGTTTGGCAAACTTTTAAAAGGTGAGTGCTACTGTCTTTTAAAATCCTTACAACTCTACATCCACAACTATTAAAGAAAATCAGTTGTTTCATGTCTGACATGGTTGGGCTTTGTTGTCTGAAAAAATAATTTGGAAGAACACTCTCGGGGGTTTATTTGCCTTCAGCAAAACTGTGACCCAATTTAAATAGTTCTGCACAAGCAAATCAGTCTTGCTTTTGAAATTCAGTCTCAACTATCATCAGGAGCTTCCTAACTTCCATGATTTCCTGATGAAATCCAAAACCATGTTTTATCTTCTTTTTCCTCTCAAAAAAAACCCCCAACCCCCTCCCACCAAAAAAAATTAAAAAATTTTAAAAAATCCCACCCAACAAATCCATAAAAAACACAGAGAAAAAACCTCACCCAAATTATTACTGCTATTGGCAGAGGTCACAGCTGAGGAAAATTTGTCCCCTTTTCTTTATTAGGAAGAGACAGATGGAGACCGAAGAAAGGTAGTAGGGAATGTGAAACTTAGAAAAATAGAAGCTCCAGCTTGTTTAGGAAATGATTGCAACAAGGGGAGATTTATCTGCTAGTAATTGTGTGGGACAGTGTTGAGAGATGACATTTATTCTATTAAAACATATAAGAACTGTATTTGCCTTCTCAATACTCATTTTAACTAAGTTCAACAACTTTGTTAACACACATGATTTTGGATATATTCATAGTTCACTAAGAAAATGTTATTGTATCTTTCAGAATTTTTTTGAAAAAGCTATTTTGTAGTGTATAGTCAACTGTTGTATTCTTACAAACAGATATTTAATTTGAAGATACTTATTAAGAAAAAACTAAGGAAATGTACATAAGTAGATATTTCACTGATGAGTATTTTTTCAGTGATGAGTCTGAAGGCCATGGACATGTTGAATAACCTGATGTTCTTAGGGAGTTAACAAAGTTGTGTTTGGTTTTTTTTAAATGATTTCTGAAAAAGCTCTTGGATATGGATTTTCTCTCTCTTTTTTTTTTTTTTTTTTTTTTCTTCTTTGTGGTATACTTATTTCTTTTACACTTTCTCCTATGAGGGAAAGAGCTGAGGAACTGACAAGGGAATGGAGAAGGGTTTTAATGTTACATGCTTGGCACCTCTATGGGCTTGTTTTAAGTGCTGTAATTTTTTTAAAAAGTGAGTAGAGTATGTGTATATTTGATTGCAACTGAAAATTATTTATCCTAGTGCAACTATATTAAAGCAAGTAATTTTTATTTTGCATATGCAAATATATTGGCTTGGAGCTCTGTCAATCCCCAGCAAATTCCAATGTGTTCTTTTGTGAGATTATAGAAGGCAAAACTGAAATCCAAAAATTTACCCTAAAAGCTTCAACTCATGCAATTTCCTGCCAAAAGGGATGAGCTATTACAGTTTGATATTTACCATAAAAAGGAAAATTACTTTTAATCTTCCTTTTACCATTGTCATGATTTAAAATCTTTATAAATGTCATAGAGATAATCCCAGGGCAGAGGTTTTCCCCAACTTGGATTTTCCTTTTCTCTATTCTGTGCTTTTTTCACTATGCCATGCATCTCTCTTCAGTACAAAGTACATTTTTACCATATTTATATATCAAAAAATACTAAATTGTGACACAAAGCATCTGTCTATCTGAAAAAAATGCATTCAGAAGAATTCTAAAGTCTATGTTGATGCTTACTTGGAAGGGCATAAACCATGCTCATAACAGGCAATATCTAATAGAATATTGTCCCAAGCCAGTTTAACCTACATTTAATCTATCCTTAATTTTAAGAACTGTTTATGGAAACCATATTTTGTTGTTACTTTTTATTGTCATCAGTAGATAATGTCAGTAAGATGTGTCAGAATCTGCAGAAGGCATTACTTTTACTAAAGCTTCACTGAAATTAAATTTGGAATTTGAATCGATGCCCAGGAATGATGTCAGCTACAGCAGATTAAATTTGCTAAGTTCTCTTCATTTTAAATGTGTTTTTAAAACAAAGCAGATAATTCCTCCATGCTTTGGCCTTTTAGTGTTTTTAGCCTTTGTTTGGTCTGAATGAAACATTATACTCTGGGTTATTGAATATTAAATTTTAAATCTATTTTGTAGTAACTGTGCATACAAAAATATGGATTTAATGGAGACATATGTTTCAGTAATAATTTGTTAGTAGTAAGAAATTCAATATTTCGCCTGTCTTTTGTACAGTGTCGTAGTTGGGTTTTTTTTTGTATTTTGGAGGAATGAGTAAAGGGAAAGGCAAGGCATTGATTACTGATGTGCCATATTGTCTGCTACTCAAATACACAAAAGAGTTCTTCAAATACTTAATAGTGAAAGCAGTATATAACATGTAGGAAAACAGTTAAATAATTCAATTTTATCCCTCTGATAGTATTTTCTGTTAGGTATAGATGTCCAGGACTTTGTATTATAGTAACAGGATAATTTGGGGTTTGTTCCATCTGGTGATATGCTTATGGTCTGAATAAAGCCTGAAAAATGCTAGCCTTTTTATTTGTACACTATATTACATTAATAGTAGTTGTCTTTATTAATTGTACTTAATTTACTAAAAAAACTTAACATAATTAAATCAATTGCATCCTGCAGCAATGAATTCTGCAGGTGAATTATATTGTCTATATCCTGCTACTGGAGACAATGTGAAGTGTTCAGATTTCAAATGCTTCTTTTAAAGAACTTTCAAGTATTTGAAAATGAGAAGTCCGAACTTCCTTCCCTTCACTGCTTCACTCCCACAGTGTTTGCTAGGAGGCATAGTGACTTGGGAGCCCTCAGAAAAAGCCTTTTCAGGGAAAAAGAAAATGCTCTTTCCTATTCTTTTTCTATGCTTTCCAAAGAAGATACTTGGAAATCTTCGCCCCTTTTCCAGATTGTATTTTCACTTGTGTGCACCTCTCATCAACAGTAGTAACTATCTCAAGACCATAAGAATTTCTTCTCTGAGACCAATCAGAGAAGGCAAGGGGAATAGGCTTGCCATTTCCACAGGAAAGAAAAAAAAAAAAGGTTGACAAGCTTTCACCTGTGTAGCTTTAGTCTCTATTATTTCAGTGAGATATTAAAATGTGAGAATTCAGTGATGAATGATGTTGAAATAAGGAGGTACTAAGGTAACCTTTATCATACTATTGTACTGTTCTCTTTCTGGACTTTGCCTTCTACAAAGATCTTTATGGGATCTGACTTTTTTTTTTTAAATTTAGCTGTTATGTTACTTTCTGGTACAAAAAATATCAAGCAGTATGTTGCTAATGATAGAAACATTAGGTTTCCTAACATAATTAATCTCTTTGATCTCAGAAATGGTATGTGAATACTGTTTCACCCTCTTAGAATAGCAGAAACAGTGTTGGTCTGACTTCTGAAGAAAAGTGTAAGATGAAATCTTACTATTGTATTCTGTTGTTATGCTTGTGCTCCTTGTCTTGTATACTCATCATAGCACTTAGGTAAGTTATATTTCTGCCTATTTGTTTGTTTTCCTTCTGTTTTACTCATAATTTCTTCTAATTTCTCACACCTACACAAGTTATTTATGAAATACAGGAAGCCAGGTACAATGTTCTTGCAAAACTTTTTTGAAAAAAAAATGTTGTTTGGGTTTCTTTTTTATACGAGGTGATTGTATCTTAAAACTGCCTTAGAAATTGTATTATCCACTACCCCTTGATTTCTCTAGTCTTCTTTATTAAGTCTTTCAAAAGACAAGGGAACATTAAAAGAAACGTTCATGTGAGACGTAAGGATTGTGTAAACCTTTGTTAATTTTAGCAACATTCTTGAACAATCAGCCTCTCTATCCCCAAAAGGTCTTTCCTCTTCATAACTGGGGGGCCTACAGGAAAGATGTGAAGGGACTTTTTGCAAGGGCATGTAGTGATAGGACAAGGGGTAATGATTTAAAAATTAAAGAGTGTAGATTTAGATTAGATATTAAGAAGAAACTCTTTACTGTGGGGATGGTGAGATGCTGCAACTGGTTGCCTGTTGTGGATGCCCTCTCCCTGGAAGTGGTCAAGGTTATGTTAGATGGGGATTTGAGCAACCTAGTCTAATGGAAGGTGCCCCTGCCCAAGGCAGGAGGGATAAAACTAGGTGATTTTTAAGGTCCCTTCCAACCCACACCATTCTGTGATTCTATGACTATACTTCTATTTTCAGAGAACACAATACAAAGTTTTATGACTATATCTAGTGTCTTTGCAAAGTAAATTACTCTATGAAGTACAGCCTTTCATTAAAAAATTAGTTGTACAATTATAGAAAAGCATAATTTCTAAACTACTATGAATAATGCATCCATGATTCAGACACGGTTTAAACTCTATAGTAACAGATCAGAATTTAGGAGCTAAATTCTAATAATGCAATAGTAAGTGGATATCAGTTTGGGGGTATAGGTTATGGGGACCGATAGAGATTTTCCTAATTTGAGGACCAGATACAAAGTATAACTCATGTTCCATAAAGGTTTGTTGGAGTGCAAAAATAAACAAAATCCACATGATCATTTTTTTTCTAAAAATGAGCAAAGAAAACAATGTTATGTTTTCTGATAAATACTAGACAATTTGAATGTTAGACAATTTGTGGATAAATGTAGAATTTTTAGCACAGGGAGGGAAGAAACCCAATCCTGAACTACCCGTAATTACTTCTGTAGTATTTTCATTACTCAAGAAAGTGATTTATGTATCATTTTGATGCTTATCTCAAAATGCCAGCTCAGCTACAATGAAATGAGACACATGAAATGTTTGTAATTCTTCGGAGAACTGAGAATAAAAGCATGAAATACTATGCCACTCTGTAAATCCATGTCATTTACATGTGAATGGTATGAAACTGTGACTGATATGGAAAATGTCAACAAGAAATAATTATCTAGTAGTGATCTAACATTCTTTTCATGCAAGAATATAGGATGATCATATACAATTAACCTGCATACAGATACAAATGACAATATATTTTCTGTAATGGGTTATTGAAGTGTAGAATATATTGACCATGGATGTTGTGGAGAATAATGAATAAGACATTTCAAGAAAGCCTTAGGCAAATTCATATGGAATAAACCTACCAGGGGCCATGGGACATGCTATGAAATGTAACCTCTGGCTCAAAATTCCCTAGTTTGGGAAGATACTGGAGAAGGCTTATTTTATGCTTACCTAATGCCATATTTGTTCTCTAGATATGTAATGTTGGCTGGTTTTGCAGACAGGATATTGGTGTGCAATAATCAAATCTAAAATTTTATAGCGCTCGTATTCTAGAAACTGGGCTGTTTTAATGAACTAAAGGAAAGATATTATTCCAGTTATATCCAACATTTTGGTGATCTCTGTAATGTTCTGACAGGTGCTTCAATTTAAACTTGAGCTATAACAGTTAACTGTAAATGTTTGCAAGAGTTTTAGAGTTACAGCTCAAATCATGCTGATAGAAGTTTAATTACTAGAGTGCATTCTTTCTCATATCAGTACAATCTAGTGACACTGTTCATGAAATTTAATATCTTTACTTAAAAATAGGATCATAGGAGTTATTTCCTGTTGTGTAAAATTCCTGCTCTGTGACATAAAGGCTGAATCCTTCATATTGCAGCAGCCCTAAGGGACTTAACTTCCCTAAGGCCCATTTTCAAAGGACCACCCTGCAAAGGATTGTGTCATTGTGTGCCCTTTCTTTTGCAGTTTCTGTCAGTAGCTTTTTGTGTCACTGATGATACACATGATAGCCTCACAAAGGAAAGTTCCCAGGAGACCTCAGTGAGAGCTGACTCAGGCCTTATGGTAACAGTGGAACTGTGAGTTATGCTACCACTTTCCCAAGCAGAAGCCCAAAGCAGAACACCTTTATTTACAAATTCATTAAAATCAGTACAGGCTCAACAAAGTTTTCCTCTATATGAAAGGTATATGAAGTGCTTTGCACATGTATAAATACAAACTAATGTCATTAAGTTCATTGTAATGCTGTAAATTACTTGGACCACTTTTACAAATGATCAGGTTATAATACATTACATTTTGGTAACAGAGTAAGTTTTAAACTAGTTTGGTTTTCATTTTGTTTTGTTTTCAAAAGGAGTCTTTCCTTTAAATTTTTGAGGAAGTTATGTAGTCGTGACAAATCCTTAATAGGGCTACTTTTAGTGAGAAATTTTGCAGCCTGAAATAAAACCTTATATTATTTAAAATCTTATGTCAGAGTAAAAAAGTTATATGAACAGCAAACATTTTTTCATGTCTGTTGGAACCTCTAACAAATGTTGCCATTGTTAAAATATGACTTACTAAATGTCATATTTTCCTCCATTTTCCATTACAGTATAGCAAATAATTTTCATATCTTAATCTACAGGTGCTTTTAAAATGATGAACCAAATAACAACAAAAAGCTACATTCCCATGTCATGTTTGATAAAACTAGCTTTTAGAATAGATACACTGGACCTCTTTTTCTATTTATATTGGTAATTATGCATTTGACTTTATTCCCCGAACATTTTTGCAATTTTCAGAGAATATACAGTCATTATTTTATCAGAGGCAAAATAAAATGTCAGGTTTGAATTCCATTTCTAGCCTTTTCTCTTCTGCAATGATAGTCAGATATCTGTCTTAATGGTCATCTTTTAGGCATGAAATGATGCCCTGGAAAGTGGCTAATGATGTAAAGGTGCTTAAAATAGTTCTGAACTAACTATTAATTACTAGTCCTCTATCCCGTTTTACTATCTTTTTTTTCCTTATACGCGTAGCCTGAAATAAGAGAGGTCTTATTGTCTATCTTTTACTCAGCTTTTATGAAAAGTCGTATAAATAATCCAATTGAGGAACCCCCCATCAATGGTGGAACCTATCAAACATATCATACTTTTGTTAACCACTAGTTACTAAAAAAAAAATTGCACAAACTTTGTCTTTCTGATGACAAATTAAGTTACTTCACAGAAAACAGCTGTGGCAGCACAGAAAATAGAGTTGTTTGAGAGCTCATCTAGGACGCTCAAGCTGATTTTACAATGAAGTTATTTTAACAAACACAGCATCATTTTGATCTTGTAAAAGAATGACAATTGTACCTTTTTGCTGGAGATTTAAGAAGTTTATTGTTTTAAGATTATGCAGTGGTTGGAATGTGATCTATAAGTGTAGGCAAGAGGAAGCAATGTACTGTGGACAGTTTTTATGAGGCAAGAGATGAAAATGGAAAAATATCATGTTATTGGAAGTTGGATCTAAACCAGTTGGAAATGAGGAACAAGGCTTTTATTAAAATAATATTTACAGTGGAATGATCTAGAGAAAAGTTTGGTTCTTTTTTTACTGTCTTCTATTACCCCAACATGTAAAATAAAAAGAAATAGTGCTTTGTAAGGATATATTTCAAAGATACCATTGCTCTTGAAAGTGATGTGGAATTAGCCAAACAGTGTTCAGTGTGTTCAGCAGTGCACCTGAATGAAACAATTCCCTTTTTAGATCATAGAGCATGCACATACACTTATTGTTTTCAACATATAGAGAAGCACTTTTATATTGATATAAAGATGTAAGAACTACCATATTTCTGTCACTTCACGTCATATTTCTGTCTGTCCCCAGTGATGGTCAGAAGAAAATACTTAGGATAGGAATATAACAAAGAATAGGTCTATAGAATGATCCTTCTCTAATACTTTTTTTACCTTGTGACAACACACAGTTTGTGCACATCCTGAGCTGGAGGTTTCATGTAAACCAATTTCTTTAATAGCCATCATTGGATTTGTGCTTAATATCTTATGTAGTCCTTTCAGAAATAATTTATATTTTTGGTCTTTGCTTGTGCTCCATGATATCTAGTTCCACTTCTAGTAAATGCAATAGGTGCAGAATTACTTTCCTGGAGAATTTAAGTCTGTTCTTTTACTCACTAACACTTAAATTAAAAATAAATATAAATTAAAGTAGTTATGAGGATGTTGTGAACTGAAAACATAAATTTTCCTGTAAACTATTTATCTGTTTCATTTATTCTTATTCTCTGCTTTCCCTGTTGTTTTACCTGCCAGCCAACCACTACTGAATGCCTTTTCCTTGTATTTTCTCTAGAAATGGAAGAGGTTTGCTGAGGGACTGGGGCTTTCTTCTCTCACTGGTAGGAGAAAAGATCCCAAGTGAAACCTGATAAGCCAAGTTAGAAAGCTTTTACTTAAAAATGCTTGTCTTTCCTGAGAATATGTAAAGTAGGAAAGAAGATACTATAGTATTCAGTATTAACTGCTTATTTTGTGAGGGGAAAGCCATTTTCTGATAACCCAAGCCTCAAATTCTCTAGCTATGGTTTAGATAGTCATGGTTTAGTTTACTGTATGCACCTTCTGAATGTTTCTGATTTTTCAGACGTGAATTTTAGATGACTCTATGGGACTGATACAAGCGCACAGAATGTGAGAAGATAGGCTTGAAAAAACCCTAATTTTTGTTGTGTGATTTCTTCTGAGTGTTCAGACATGACCTATAAATTTAAATATCAACACAATATATGTGATTGTCTCCACATTAAAAAAAAATAGGTAATTAGATTTCTTTTACTTTCTTTCCCTCCTTCCTTTCCCCCTTAATTAGGAGCCAAGCTGGATCCAGGTAATATTTGCAAGGAAGTAACTTCATTTAGGGTGTTTACAAATTTAAATAATCAGGTTACGGGTTTAGTTCTTTTTATTGCTTTCCTCTCTTGATCAAGTGACTGTTTCATAGACACAATAAACTGCCAGTTACGAAGTAGATTTTTCCTTCAGTACTTCTACAATCTAGATCGAGGAAATCATGATCATTTTATTTTTCTTTAAGTCAAAAGCATACATGAATGAAGATACAAATACTTTTGAAAGCACTGTTGTAATCTGCTTTCAAGGTATCATATATAATATTGTATATCATCCAGAACTGCACCAGATTTATAGGATGTTTGGGGTTACGATGCAGGTTTTGTGTCTCAAAGGGGAAGCATTTGCCCTTCTGTCCTGAAAGCTCAGATTTGTAGTTCAGGTTGTAGTTCAGGTTCTGCTGTGTAGGGTAAAATGAATTGATTCCACCTGTTTGGGGTCAATTACTGGTGGAAAGTTGGTTTACAGTAAAAAGAGATATAATTTACATCTTTCGTTTGAGATTGAGAGATTTTTTTTTTTTCTCTCCTGGCATCTGTTCTGTTATAGTATTTTATAAATATCAAGAAACATTTTCTTGTTGCTATGGGCTTTGTGTAAGTAATTTATAGCAAAAGGGAATGATTGTCGAGTTTTCTTTGTTGAGTAGCTCAAAATGAATGATTGAAATAGCATCTTTTAGACAAGAAATAGCTGATACAACCTTACTCCATGTTGTGCTTGTCTATACATATCTTGCCACCATAGACTACTGATTTTCTTTACATCTGATGCAGTTGAGTGGGATAAACTGGCAAACCCTTTGCCAAATCCAGATTTCCTAATTCCTTTTGCCTTGTATCCTGTATTCTCTCTCTTTTCTAGTTATATATTTATACCAATAACCTGTCAGCTACAATTTTTCAGTCAACTGCAGCTTTTGTGTTCAAATTACTTTTGCCTTACCATTAACTTTTCTGTGCAAGGTAATCAAAACCATAATGGCTTCATAAAAACTCTAAAGAAGAGATTGAAAACATACAAAATGTGATAAAACAGGCAGTGGCCTCTGATAAAAGGAGCACAACTAACCTGGAACTTTATATTTATTCTCCAACTGTTTGTTCTACATTATAGGGGAAGTATTGCCCTTTTTGACATTGAAAGGTAATAGTCTCATGTTGTTAGGAAGTACACTGTTATACCTGTGATTCTCTGTGGCAATTTCAAATTTTATTTCAACACTGATGGCAGTTAAAGAATGGTTTCCACATCAACATATTAGTTCTGTAGCCAAACCACTTCCTAAGAGTTAATGGTTTGTTTTTTTTTCAAGTAACTTCTTTACTGTGAGGTTGACAGAGCACTGGAACAGGCAGCTGAAAGATGTTGTGGAGTCTCATTCTCTAGAGAGGTTCCAAACCTGCCTGAACAATGTGATCCTGGGAACCTTGCTCTGGGTTGAACCAGCTTTAGCATGGAGGTTGGACTAGATGATCTCTGGGTATTCCTTCCAGTGTCCACCATTCTGTGATTCATGAATGTTCTTACTCAGTTTCAGCTGATGCTTTTCAAAACCAGTTGGCCAATTCATCCTAAATAAAGTTAAAAGCTTTCAAACCTTAAAAAACCTGTAACCTCTATTTTGCTAGGCTGTACTGATTGAACTGCATGTAATTGCTAAAGTTCCTGTTTTCAGAAACTTTAATCAAGTTTTCAGTAGTTCTCATGTCAGGTTTTGAACAAGGTAGCCCCAAGCCTCTCACTTTCTTTCTGAAGTATTACTGTTAAGTACTAAGAAGTTATAACAGAATCACTTTTAAGGGGAAAGTAAGACTAAAGAAATCCTCAGAAATATTCTGTGCTCTCCATTTTTTTCTTCATTCAAGATCCAGTTTTTCTGTGTATGAAACAGTTATCTTTCAATTTAAATTACCAGCAATTTCTGCTGACCAGTTTCCACATACCTGGAGAAAGATTCAGCATACAACTGCTAGCTGAGCAAAGCAGGTCAAGATGATTCTTCTGTCACCCTGCCTTGAACAACTCTCCTGCTTCATTTCAGTCACTGACTGCAACACACTTTCCAGCGAACTTTTGCTTTCTTCATCATTGACAACTGTCTTTGTTTTCAACCCTGTTCAAACTCTGCTTCCAAGGCCTTTTCCAAGTCCAGCTGCTCACAAGATGCACATCTCCCCTTGTGAAGAAGGGGACCACAAAATTGTAGCTGACATCTTTTTAACTTATATAGTCATCTGTTTTCTTTTTTTTTTTTTTTCTGTTTTGCTACTGATGTTGCAATAGAAAGTTTTCCTCTTTACTTCATTTTGTTTGGATTATCCATAGCACTCTTCTCACTTATTCCACATCTCTGCAATTATTTCCTTTCTTGGCGTCCCAGAATTTTTCAGATTGGTTAGTTCACTGAAGTAAAAGTTAAATTCCTTAAAGTAAATTCAGTGAAAGAGCATATTCAAAGTAAACTCAAAAATAGATGTGCTTACTTAAGGTACCTGGACATCCAAATTCTATTGACTGCACTGAAGTCCTAGACAACATTAGGGCAGATTTAAGGTATCTGCTTTAATCAATCCTGCTTTACTTGGTGCTGAACTGTTCTGTGAACACTCGCACACTGTCATGACAGACTTGTGGAGCTGATGATCTCTAGAAAGGGGTAGTATTGAACAATCAAATGTGACAAGGTCTTAATATGTCATAAGGAGGTCTGCAAATATATGTCTATTTGTGCCCTGAGGTTTATCAGCTAAATTGCTTGCAAGCTTTCCTGGGTATTTGTTTTCCATTTCAACTGCCTCAAAGGTTCAATAAATCTGATGCTACATGCATTACCAATATAATTTTTCCATGCACATGGCAAACAAATAGAAGGTGTATTTTCTCCCTTCTATACTTGAAGCTTGGTACCTGCAGGACACATGAATGAATATACATACTTTAGTTACTATAGGAAGAAATCTCAAATACAGTAGATCAGATGCAGCAGAAAAGACTAAAATTCAAAAAAAAAAAATAAAGGGAAAATGTTCCTTCTTGGGTCTCCTTATTTACATCATCAAATTACTGTTAATGTATCAATCTCAACTCTTTTACCAACTTGAGTCAATGCCAATGCACTGTTTAGATCATGTGTGTAGACCTTTAAAGTTGCTATTCCTCAGTTATGTACCTCTACTAATTTTATTAATATATTCTATGGTGAATCTGAAAATTCAAGATTACTGTAATATCAATATTTTGCCATTGCCAGATTGCTGGAGATCTATGTATTTAAATAAATTCCATTAACTTTAATAAGACCAAACATTATTTTTTGCTTTGCTGTGCTTCTTTATTGATTAATAATTCACACCTTTGGGCATTGAAAGCAAGCTGAAACTCTGCTTGTGAAGAAGGGGACCACACATCACAAATGCAAATGGAATAGTGGGCAAGGTTGGAGGAGACAGGAAGAACACTGTCTAGCAAACCACTCCTTTTCTTGAAAGGCAGAATTTGAGTGATGGGATCTCTGTCCTACCTTAGGTTCTGTTCACAAAGTACCATATAACACTCAAGTCCACTGACAAACAGTTCTTCAGTGATTTAACTCCATTATTTACAATGGTGTTAAGCTCTGTCTTACCCAAAAAATAAATGCAATGCTTTACCTATGTAAAATGAAATCTGTATTAATCCTTGCTAGATCAGGGCCAGGGCATACCAGTTAGCATACAGATCTGACACCTGCTGTCACTACTTAAAATAAATCTTAGCTTTTTAAGGTTTTGTTGTTTTTTTTTGTTGGTTTTGTTTGGTTTGGGTTTTTTTGTGGGTTTGTTGTTTTCTTTTTTTAAATTTTCCTCTCATGTTTTCATATTTCTTTATTTAGTTCATGGCTCTCCTTCAGTTACACCACAGAGATGTTTTTGTTGTCAAGTTTGGAAGGATGAGTATTATTCTGACAAGTCACCCTGCAGGCCTCTTGATAATTCCTTATTCTCCATTTGTCATGAGTTTGACGTTTTAAAGATAATTTCAAACAAAACAGCATATAAATTTTCCATCAGAATCAGAGGATTTATTTAAATGGAAGTTCTAATTTTCCTCATCAAAACCTGCATGATCCCTTTCCTATTTCTACAGCTAATCTCTAACTGCTGGTCTAGCTGCAGGATTTTCCAAATTTCAGGGTAAGTTATTTTCATGGTAACTGTGTAATTTTGGCATAATTTGAAGGTCTCTTAATACTGAATATTGAAAAACTAACCTAATTTCTTTACTGTTGGGTGTATTTAAAATTATTTCTTTGCATTGATACTACTACTGAAATTAAGTATTCTTAGATGAAAGAAAAGGACCTTAGGACGCACTATCATTAAGTGTAGCTTCCTATCTGAGGATCAAATGGCACTGGGACAGTTTGATTTTTACCATAATTAACAGTGAAAACATTTTTTTTCCTATTTTATTACATCTCGATACTGACTAATAGAGACTTCCCTTTAGTGTTCATTTTAGTATGGAAGTTTTAAGCTGAAATTTAAAAGAAAACAAACAAGCAAAATAAAAATCAATCAAAAAAAGCCCAACCCCCAAACAGCAAAACTGATAAAAGGGTGAAAAATACTATATTTTTATAGGAGGAAGATGGACTGTGACAACAACCTGTTGGGACTGTAGCACAAACACTGGTTTAGGAAGGGCAGGAACAGGAAGTGGAAAGAGAAAAGCTATTTAAGATAACTTAACATTTTAGGTGGTATGTCTCTGGTCAATTTGGCTCCTTAAAGTAGATGCTCATTATTTAGTGCTCTGCATCTTCTTTAGACCAGTTTGTACTGCAGGGGCATAGATATGTTTTTCTGAACATGTCTGGTTGTCTGTAATTCCTCCCCTGATTCCCTCATTGTTACATACAGGCTATAATGTATGGTGGTTCTATATTCCAGTGGCACACTCCTGTTCTGTCTTCCCCAGGTCACTTCTTGCAGGCAGAGGGGTGTTGGTACAGCTTTGACTCTGCTGTTCTCAGCCTCTGTGCCTGCTTTTCTCTGAGTGAGGGGAAGGGTTCAGGCTTGGCTGCTTTATTCTCCGAGTGTTATTCACAGAAGCTAAAGGAGAAAAGGTCCTTTCTTTTCCTATGTCTCCATGAGGATTTCTTTGCTCATGTTTCCAGGATAACAGCATACATACCTAAAAGTTGTTAGTTTGAAATACATACAGGGCACTTGCTCTGGCTACTTCCTTAATTTTCTAATGCTTTATCTATCATTTTTTTTATGTGTTTCCTGCTGCTTTTTTTCATTTTCAGAGACAAAATTTCATCCTTTAGTGTTATCTCTGTTATTATGCTTTATCAATCATCAGGATAAACCTTTGGGGAGGAGACCGCTTTGTTTGTCCTTTGCTTAAGTCGTGCCAAGTGCTTTTGTTTAGGAATTTCTATCCTTACACTGGTCTGGTCCTGAAAGGAGCAAAGTTTTTACAATTTTCCCTTGTGGAGTTCTAGTGAAGTTAGCAGGTGTATCTCTATTTGCAGTGATACTGTTTGGGCAGTTTGTTCCTTCCTCCCTTCCTGAAGGAAATTACCTGCTTGTAATACTGTTCTTCAGTAAATCAAAGCAATATATTTTCAATGACTTATTTCCTTGTGAGGGAGAGAGAACAGCTTAAAAACACCACTATTTTTTTCAATGTAGAATTGGACAACAAGAGCCAGGCATATTTTATGAGAAAAAATAGGCCCTTCAAATTCCCCACTATCCCTGGAGGTTTATGTGGTTTCTATAAATACTTAATTTCTTTGTGTTGCTTCAGATGTCTGGCAGTTAAGACAAGGAAGAACCCAGATTAGTGTGTTCTCATTAGTTATTCCATGGAAGGATATTTATACTCTTTCTTACAAACTTTAGTTGGACTCCGTGCATAACAGGAGTGGAAAGTTTGGAAGTTTTAAAGTGGTAATAAAGTTTCAAAGATACTATGCTGCCTTTAACCAAATAAATGCTTTGCATTTTTTGAAAAAAAACAGCTATTTGTATTTCTTCAGTATTATGATGGTCTTTGAAAGTTTTAAGAGATGTCACTCATTCAGTGACTCTTTTTCAGATATTGCTAGTGAATTTTGTGGGACGGACTCTTCTATGTTTGAATTGGGAATAATTCTGTGAAAGTCCATGAATTAATATGTTTAAAATTGTGTATGTGTTAAATCCACAGAAGCAAATGAAATGTACTATTTAGTTATTCACTTGAAATCAGTGTGTAAAAGACACATCTCAAACTTGTTTATAAGTCTCATAGGGTGTATTTTAAATCTGTAATGTGCATAAGAAGTATTCTAGAGAAAGAAGATTGATTAGGAAATTCTGAAGTGTTAGGAATATTTCAAAGCATGAGCCTCTTTTTTATTTTTTGCAAGATCCTTAGTACTTCACAATATCCATTTCTGCTAATTGCATCAGATCTCATCTTCTCGCACCTTTGTATAATTTAACACAGATAAAGCTGTCTAGTGAAAACCATATTAAGCTATGCATCTCATACCCCTAGGCTCCTTGCAGTCAGCATCCAAGGACACTCATCCTCATAGTTCCATCTTGGACCCAAAGCCCCCTTTCCCGGCAGGCAGTGACACCAGTAGATGGCAAAGCTCAGACATATTTGTTCCTACTTGGCACCCCTCTTTTGCCTGGCTTCCTGCACAGCTTTTACTCTGATTGAACCAAACATGATCACTGAGATAAGTCTGTGGTATATTTGATTACTTGTCTGCTGCTGCTTTAGAAATGAAAATTGTTACTGACTCACCAAACAAGACAGGTGCTATTTACAGAATACAGGAGCTGCTCTGCAAACCCAAGTCTGTGACTGAGCAAGGAAATCCACTCCTTTGCCCTGTCCAAAACCCAGCTTTGGCTGTGCAGCTTAGTTCTTAGGCAGAGCTGGCAATCTGCTGCACGGCTGGCATTCCATTTAGTCCTCAACCCTTTTGCTGTTTGCATGCACTTAATTGTTTTTTTGCTGGCAGACACACACAGTTCAGCATCAAGATTTTGACATGCACGTGCTGCTGTCCCAAAGGATTTGTGAAGCAGGCTGTCTTGCAGCTGCTGCATTTTCCACCAGTTAAATTGACAGTTACCTACTGTGTGGAGTTGCTAGGAGAAGGTGAATAGTCATCATTACAGCATATTCCTTCAAAACAACCTGTAGAGCTCTCTGATTTCTCTTCTGCAGGGATTTATACATCTTCACTACCGGCTTAGCATTTGTACAGTCATATTTTTTTGAGAGGCTGGTAGATATTTATTCATTCAGGATCAACTAAAGAGAGGAAAGCTCTGGCATTTGAACATGCACTCTTTTTGTAGGGTGATGTGGCTGATACTGGCTTCGACCATCTGCTTTCCTATTGCAGCCTGTTTCTCCAACCTGCAGAGCAGAAACCAGCCTTTCTTTCCTTCTGGATTGTTAAAGCCATTCATATTTATCCTTCATGGCAGTGAATTATAGTGCATTTTAAGGAATCCTTTGTGCTTCTGTGCATATTCCTACAGCAGGAAAAGTCCATGAGAAAGGAGCTTGAGTAGTCAGTAGTATAGTAGCTGGCTTACCCTTATGGATTAGACTTGTGAGGTCAGAGGAGCTGTGTGTACTTGCTCTGTGCTTGGGGAGGGGGGAAGAGTGGATTTGTCTATCAAAGTGAACAGCAATTCAGTCAGGATCGTCCCTCAGCTGTTGTAATTGTGATGTGTTTTGATATGACAGCAGCTACTGTCTAACATACATGGATCTTCTGACACTTATAGTGGACTAAAGAATGCTTTTACTTGCTGCTAAGCCTGACTGTAACTGTATTGCTGTAGGACAATAACGATGGGGGCTCGAGCAATGGAAACAACTCGGGAACTGGAAAGCACCTCTATAAAGTATCAAATAGGAGGACATGCAGAGAAAATGTGGCAACGGCTCAAAGGAATGTGAGTAGCTTCTCCTCTTGGCTTTTGTTCTCTGGGAAATATCATTTTCATCTGTTTGTTGAAATGACTAATTAGCAAATGGTAGAGTTGTCTCTAAGCTGTGAATACTATTTTCTCTCATAATACAGTACATTGCTCTCATATATGATTGTACTTAGATTAATGTCAGACTGTACAAGGTTTAATCAACCTCATAAAAAGATATCTAACTAGTGAGAGTTATTAGCTAAATTAAAATGCAGATAAGTCCTTTCATATTAACACTTCCATAGCCCTGATATGATTTTGTAACTGTTATCTTCAGAATCAGCATTGTTGGAGCTGTTTCAGCATTCCTGTCAGTGTATATGGGTAAGTATATTATTGCAGTTCTATAGGAAGTATCAGTACTATGCCTTTTGAGAGTGAAGGTAAAGTCTATATTAAAAGGTGCTTAGCTATTAGGAGGATTCTATGTCTCTGTTTTATTTCTCATTTATTTTGGTGCTCGACAATTCTAAAAACTGAATGAATTTGAAGGGGCTACTATGCACCTTCTGTGTCCAATTCTCTCCTCTCAAATATAATTTTCAGTGTAGACTGTTGATGCAAATGATCAGTAAATAAACATCTGTAACCTGTCAGAGAGAAACTCCATCAAACCAGTGTGTTCTAAACCCCTTAAACTTCAACGCCTCCATTTAAGATTTGTTTGCCTTTTTGTTGTTGTTGTTGTTGTGAAAGCTGATGTCAAAGATGTTACAAATAAATACGTTACATTTGTTGCTTTGGAAGCAAGGAAGTGGCACAATTATTTTTGCTAGAAAGATTTGAAATACTGTGTTTCTAAAGGTATTCCACAGATGCTATATAATGCCTCAGCTGTTGAAGGAAAACAGGTTACAGTACTAAGAGGATTAGATGCATTGAGTATGGCACTGCCTGTTTCCCATATGCATTGGGTAGAGATTCAAGCCATCTGTGGGAAAGGGAGTTTCCACCATCTGCTTTCTTTCAGGAGAAAGTCGGTTTACTTCATTGGAAAGTCACTTTTCATTTGTGTCCAGGGATTTATCAGAACTTCTCTGATATGTTTTTGAATATTTGCTCTCAATCCTATCATCACTCTGTTTAAGATTATGCACTTTGGGAACCATTTAGCTCCTAGAAACCCCAAAATATACATAGCAGAGCAGATAAATTGATAATTTCCAGATGCCACACATCTTGCCTCTGAGTTTCCACTATTAGAGACCTCCATCAGTTTGTGCAGACGTCCATTTGTGTAGGATCTAAGCTGCTGCTTTTGTTTGTTCTGTAAGTTTTCAGTTACTGCTAGATTCTTGGGTTGAAACATTTCCTTTCAGCTGCCTCTGGAATGATTCTATTAAACAAAGTAATGTAAATAGTTAAACGTTAAGTGACACTCAGTACAACAACTCCAGGAAATAAGGTTCATGCTTCTTTAGGAGTAGTTAAAACAATAGTTGGATTTTGTGGTGTATCAAAATCAAATGGAGCTTGTGTTGGAAAAAGCATACTTTTTTTGCAGGTTGGTGCCAACGTCATGACTGTTGTGGCTGCAGGATAAGTGCTAAATTTTTAGTGCTAAAATTATTGACTTTAAAAGAAACAAGTAATATTATTAGGTATATGTTCAGCTGACTATTTTTCAGACTTCCTAATTATTTCATTTTAATTATTCACTAGTCAATTGGAAATAAGTGACTAGTTGATATTTTGAATATGGTATGGGGAAATTTCAGAATTGAATCTTTCAGAGCAGATCTCTGTGATCAGTCTATAGTATAAGCATCTGTCATTAAGGAAAAAGATTCATTTTGCCAATGCACTGATACCCAAGTAGAAGTATGTTTGTATGTCATAGGGGGGAGGGACAGGTAAGTGGGACTGCCACAGATAATCTGACAATTTTATAAACTGATGGTCAGGAGAATTGTTTCGTCTTAGGGAGGGGAACTGTTAATGAAACTGATTATGTATGAAGCCAAATTACTGACTCTGTGGTAATATATTGTAGTATATCTACACTGAGGTCAAGATGTGGTGTGGAATTATGAAGCTGAATCTGTTCTTGCTGATAAGAGTCCACAGGCTTACAGTTTTCATCAATGTATGCATGTGTTTCAAAACAATTTACAGTATTTTGCTGTCCAAGAGTGCTGATTATCTTCTTGCAAGCAGGTCATTATTTCTGAAAAAACATTGGATTTCATTTAGGTAACTATCTAGATAGTGTTTCAAAGCTGCACAGTAGGTCCTTACTTAAAATGAGTTTTATTTTCTGCTGTCATTTCAGCTTTTTGCATAATAGACATTAAATTATGGATTTGGGTGAAGAATTCCATATACATTGAACCTCATGTCTTGGGGTGTTTTTATTGTTTTGTTTTTTTTGTTTGTTTGTTTGGTTGTTTTTTTTTTTGTGTGTGGTTTTTTTGTGTGTGTGTGTTTTTTTTTTTTTTTTTTTTTTTTTTTTTTTTTTTTGTTTTTTTTTTTTTTTTTTTTTTTTTTTTTTTTT